>JAVJIF010028033.1:0-62246 GCA_038442645.1 Agave tequilana | reverse complement strand
AAAAATTATTTAAAACCTATTTTGAATGAAAAAATTTCATATTCGATACGTTTGTCATATTATTACTTGTGTATACAAGATGGTTTGAAAATAATTATATTCAAAAATTAGGAGATATTATAATATTTATTAAAAGTAGCGGCCCAAGAAGACAAACCTACTGACAAATTTATTCGGGCTTAGGGTTACCTGCTAAAAAATTATCTCAAGATGTAAGAACTAGTTGGAACTCAACACATATATGTTGAGTAAAGCGATTCCTTATAAGAAGGCAATAAATAGGTTTATTGCTATAGAATTGCCTAACTGTTTTATTTTCGATAAGGAATGGCAAATTTGTGAATGGATTTGTGAACTTTAAAAAGATTTAAAAATAACATAATTATTTTCTGGTATTTATTACCCACAACAGTATAATATTTTATGAGTTAACTAAAATAAGTAAAATATTTTCTGAATGTAGAAATATTGATTCTATAAGAGTTATTATTGCTCTCATGGAGATAAAATTTAATAAATATTTTAAAGAATTTTCTTTTATCTTTTATTTTACTGCTATTATAAATCTTAGGTTTAAATTTAATGGATGTAATTTTTACTTGCAAGTTTTTATAAAAGGATGGATTATGAGGATAGTTCTGCTCTAATGTGGGCAAATATTGATTCTTCTATAAATAAGTTATAAATTTTTTTTATGAAATTACTTACAAAAATAAACAATCTTCTTCATCTTAAGTTCTTCAACCTCTAGTAGTAAAAGTTTATTATTTTCTGGTCTTTTATCAGCTTTCAAAAATCTAGAACTTCTGACTCTTTAAATGAACTTCATTATTGGGCGTGTTTGGTTGCAAGGAAGTGAGGGAGGTAAGGAAATGGGGAGTATAATTGCTCACTTCCCTATCTATCCAAACACCGAAAAAAAATAAGAAAACCCCTTTTCTTTTTCTCTTTCTCTTTACACAACATTTCTTCACTTCCAGAGTGCTACAGTTAATTTTGTGATCATGTAAATCTCATCTGTAATAAGTTGTAGCATAAAACAGTTAATTTTTAATCATTTAACTCACTTGCATTCTAATTACAGTCCATTTTTTATTTTTCTTAATTAATTTTTATTTTAATATTATTTTGTGGTCAACTTTGTGGTCAACTTTTCCAATTTCACTTCCACATTACCATCCAAACACCGAAAAAGACATACATTTTCCAAACCACACTTCCTAACAACATCCAAACACCAGAAAACTAACCAATTCTCAAGTTCCAAAGGGAATTATGACCACTTCGTTACTTCCTCACTTCCACCATTAACCAAACAGCCCATTACATACGTGTTGTGTTCCTAAGATCGATCAAGACTCAAGAGTTGAAAATTTTGATATTTTGGCATAGTGAAAATCACAGACATCAACTTATCCTGTGCTTTCCATCATGGCACGTGATTTACTAACTCCTCTAGCATTTACAATAGCTTCAAAGTCTGCTTTTAGTACAAGTGGTCAAGTGCTTACTGATACGAGGAACCGTCTGGCATCGAATGCAATCGAGATGACCATATGCAGGAAGGATTGGTGGATGCAGAAAGAGAAAGTCAAAATAAAACAATTAACGATCTCATTGAAGATTCTCCAGAAGAATCCCTAGAAGATGAATGAAGATTTGTATTTTTTATTTATGATTGATAAAATATATGAAGAATGAAGACTTGTACTTTTTTATGTATTAATGATAAATTTAAAAAAATGATTTATACTTCAATAGTATTTGTATCAATTATCTATTTTATTGGATCATTAATAAAAATATATATGTTCATTTCACGCCTCATAATATTCTTTGCTAATTTTATCACAACTTGAATAAGTAATTTTTGAATTTTTTTAAAGAGTTTTTTAAATATTTTAAGTTTATTTAAAGTTTTTTAAGTTTTTTATTTTTTTATAAATGGCGGGCCGGCCCAGGCCAACCCGGGTCTGGCCTAGGGGCTGGGCACCCTGGCCTTAGGCCATGCCCGGGTTCCATTTTTGGAACCTGAGCCGCGCCGGCGGCCGAGCACGGCTGGCCTCTGACCCGCCGTGTCCTAGCCGGATTTGGCCCGGCATGGCCCAATTGACACCCCTGAGCAGAAACACACAATCTCACATTTGTGGACAACAGTTAAATCGATAAAAACTCAGAGATTAAAATATCAGACTCGAAATAACCGATTTGGATTAAAAAAACATATCTATTGAGGGTCAGGTGTGACCTCAATGTCCTTGTGATGATAATAAATGTGTAAAGCTCGTTTCCACGAATCAACGCTTTGAACGGTGCGTGATTTGAACTCCTAATGAGTAAGATATGGTCCAACAAAGAAGCTTGCGCGTGCACTGTAGCAGGCGCGACACTATAGCAGGTAGGTTATACTCATGGTTCAAAAACTCGTCCGAGTTGGAGACAAGTCGGCCGAGTCGTATCCGTCTCGGCTCGCTCCGAGATGAGTCTGAGTCACGAGTCAGTCGGCTCAACTCAGAGGAGATCGACTCGGCCGAGAATCGGAGTTGACTCGGCCGACTCGGCTGAATCGGTCGTGACTCGGCCAAGTCGACCGAGTCGACTCCGATTCTCGACCGAGTCAGCTCGAAACGTATATTCACCTATGACGAACGGGTATAAAGAAAGAAAAAAAAGAAAAATTTATCTCTCTTGCTCAGATTTGGAGATCGCCGCCGCTGCCCGATCGCTGCTGCTAAGATCTGGCCGCCAGCCGCTCCTCCCCATTCCTAGGTGATGTTCCTCCTCTCTCAGTCTCTTTCCCTCTCCCTCCCTTTGTTTCTCTCTCCCCCTCTCCCTCTCTTACCCTCTCTCTCTCCCCCATCTCTATCTCCCGTCTCTCTGTCTCTTTCCCTCCCCCTCCCTCTCTCTTTTCCCCTCCCCCTCCCTCTCTCACTAACTCTCTTTCTCTCCTTTTCCATCTCCCGTCTCTCTGTCTCTTCCCCCTCTTCCTCCTCCTCTCTTCCTGTTTCCGATCTCTCCCCTCTTCCCCCTCTGAGGTATAAGAGAAGCAGATGATGATGGTGGTGGTGAAAATGTGAGGGTTTTATCCAATTCTAGTAGTGATGATGGTGAAAATGGCGATGATAATGATGACAATGATGGCAGCAGTGGTGATGAGGACAATAATGAGAGCAACAATAGTACTGATAAAGGAACTTATAATCTAAAGGTCATATACATATGTTGAGTTTGACATCAGGCCAACATTATGGTGTGACATATATCCATGACTACAGACCACAACTTGAGAGATCTACGAGTACTAGTATCGGTTTGTCTACCTACCGCAGAGATGATTATGATAATGATTTTGTGCCTCATCGCAATTCAATGTGAAAATAGCTACATTAGCATGTATTTATGAATGTAGTTTGTGCAATTTACTATATTGTGCATGTATTTTAATATGCTTCTACCGACAACGCGTGTATTTATGCTTTCGCTTTATATTTAGTGTGCTAGGTGACATGTTTTGGACATGTGATACATGAATTGGATGTCTACATTTTTTTAAGATTTGTCATGATTTTTTTAGAATTTTTTAAGTTTTCTATGTAGCGTTTTGCACGTATCGCCCGAGACCGATCCGAGTCACCGACACCGATCCGTCTCAGTGCCCGCCGAGTCGGCGGCCGAGACCGCGACTGTGAACCATGGTTATACTGTAGCATACGAGCAATACTGTACTGACAGCAGTACTATAGCAGTTGGTGATTTTTTATGGATTTATTTTTTGGAAGCTTCTCGTGCACTGTAGCAGGCGCGACACTGTAGCAGGCAGGTTGTACTATAGCATACGGGCGGTAGTGTAACTGACGGCAGTACTATAGTAGTTGGTGAATTTTGATGGATTTTTCTTTTTGGGAATATTTTTCAAGGTTTTTCCTTTGTAGAGAAGAAGAGAAATTTGTGGAAAGGTAGGCATAACTTTAGAACTAGGGTTTAAGACTAGAAACAGGGATAAGAGGGGGGATGAACAATTAAGACTTCACACTCTAATTGAGTTAGTCAGGGTTTCACACTCTAAAGTAGGATTTCATAGGGCTTCCCACCACTAAGAGAGAAATTTTGAACATCTCAAAACTTACAAATTTGAGAAAAACTTTCATAATTCATTTTTATTATTTGATACAAGAGGACTTTATATAGGCTTTTACAAAATTTGCATGCAATTCAAACTAAAACTCCTAATCTAAATAGAATTACAATTCTAAAGTAAAGAAACTAAACTCTTAATAAAAATACAACTCCAACTAAAAAAACTCAAATAAAGAAACAGAAATTACAAAATTTTATTACTATTGAAAAACGAAATAAGGCATCTTCTCCATCAGTGGAACACGTGCTACACACGTGGCTTAATGTCTGCATCATTCTCCCCATGTTAGAGAGAACTTGACGGAGGCTTGATGTCTGCATCATTCTCCCCGTGTTAGAGAGAACTCGACTCCGTCGAGTTAGAAATAGAAGTAACTTTCATATTGTTCAAAATTTCACAATCAATCTTCGGCAGTTCACTTCGGTCTAAACATGTATCTCCAATTTGCACATTTCTTGTACAACAAATCAGATATTTTTGAATCCCACCATCATGGAGGTGATAATTTTATCATCTAAGTATTTATTAACTTGATCTGTTTATTAAGAAAAATATATGATAGTGGTGTGGAAGGGTCCCTCAAAATGGTGTTATGGGAAGGCTCATCAACAAGTGGGATAACATCTAAGCAGTCAATATTGAAAATAGAACTGATGCCAAAATCTATAGAAAGATCTATAACATAAATCATCATTCAATTTCATCAAAATTTGAAATGGATCAGAACTACAAGAATGCAACTTTGAACAACATATCTAAAATTAAAAGTATTTAATAAAACCTATCATCAGCTCGTATCCCTTGGTTGGCGTTGTTTTATGCAATTTTATCATATCTCCGTAGATTGTTTGTTCACGTGTGATGCAAAAAATGATGCAGATGATGATGCAGACTCAATGACTTGATATTGATCGACTATAAGGATAAGATTTGTAGAAAATTTCGATTTAGTACCTAACATAAACCATAAGAGAAAAGGGTATGGTGTCGGCAGTAAGGGAGAAGGGGTTGGTGATCAAACAGGTAACGACGGGAGGAGTCGGTAGTAGAGGAGGCGGAGAAAGTGGTGTTGACAATAAAACCGAGGAAGGAAAAGGATGGGTGACAGTAAACTCCTTAATCATAAGAGTGACTTTCAGAGAAATAGTCCTACCAGGCTTAGGTGCTTCAATGAAAACTTCGTCATTGATGGCAATCTGAAAGGGGCTTGGACAGTTGACAGCAATATGCCCATAACCTTGACGTTTGTAGCACTTTGTTGTGGGACTAATTTTGAAAAGTTTTTTTTAGTGTTCTTATTTTTATTGTTATCTGACTTTTCTTTGACATCGTTAACTGCATGAATCACACAAGGAACACTACTTTCCGAGGTTTGGTTGGAAAATCATGATTTGAGTAGATTATCAATTTTAGTCATGATATCAAGTGTTGGTTGAGACTCCTTGGTTTGGTTCCAGGGAGTGATTTTGGCCGATGGAGATGAAAGTGTATTGACCTATAGGGCTAAAAAAATGTGGAAGGTCTAAACTCGTAGAAATATGGCGGCACGTATTTAGTGATGAGTTTGTCCTTCATATATTTTCAAGTTTCAATCGGTCGTTGAGTTCGAGCTATCCTGTCTCTTTCTAAATCTGTCCAGTATTAGCTAGCTTGTCCAGTCAGTTTTGTGATAGCGAACTTGATTTTCTCAACTTCAAAAAGTGGGTATTGGTTGAAGTATATGTCCATACTTTGTAGCCAATCTAGAAATACTTGAGGATCACTTAAATAACTAGAATAATCCATATGACCATCAAAACTTGATACGTCCATGGTGGTGGCGTGAAATTTGTAAAAATCTTCTTAGTTTTTATTTTTAAAAAAGAGAAAGCGGTAAAGTTTACTAACAAGTGCCTACAAGATGTGAACGAGGAATTTTTGTCTTTGAATTTGATATTTTTTTTAAAATTGTCGGGTTAGTCAAACTCCAATTTTACCAGTCCAATTGGCCAGGTCGACGTAACTCAAGTGGGAGGTTTTTTGCAATTGGCGTTCTTTAATTACAAAACCACGTTGAGTGCCCTTACCCTTAATTAGACATCAATCGCACGAAATTTCAGGCAAAGGCAAACCTTTCAAGGTTTCCTAATTTACGCTATTTTTTTGGATTTTAAATAAAATTTAACTAGATGCAAGAAACTATGTTTAAATACTTTCTATATGCAAATCCTACCAAACTGTGCTCTGATACCAAACTGATGTAAAACGTGTAGGCGTATAAGAACATCAACAATAACACACTTAATCACGCTTCACCAATATGAAATGGTCGTTGGTAGGAAAGGATTAAAGTAGTAATGTGGATATTAGTTAAACAAAATAACATCCATAGACTACTCCAATTTCAATCATAAACCAATTAAAGATAATAAATATGCAAGCAAAAATTCTACGATTAGTATTAAAGTTAGCGAATTAAAAGGTAAGTAGATACGCACAATCTCACGTTTGTGGACAACAATTAAAAAAATTCAGAGATTAAAATATCAAACTCGAAATAACCAATTTGGATAAAAACGTACCTACTAATTATCAGGTGTGACCTCAATGTCCTTGTAATGATTGTAGATGGTAGAGCTCGCTTTTACAAATCCAACGCTTCAAACGGTGCATGATTTGAACTCCGGATGAGTAAGATATGGTCCAAACAAGAAGCTTGCTCGTGCAGAAATTTTGTTCATGCATTGTAGCAGGCGCGACACTGTAGCAGGCATGTTGTACAGTAGCATACAGGCGATATTGTAGCTGGTCGTGATACAGTAGCCGTTAAGAAATTTTGATGAATTTTTCTTTTGGGAATATTTTTCTAGGTTTTTTTTTCTTTGCAGAGAAAGAAGAGAAATTTATAGAGAGGTAGAGATAATTTTAGAACTAGGATTTAAGATTAAAAGGAGGGATAGAGAGGGGATAAACAATTAGAGCTTCACATTCTAATTAGGACTAATTAGGATTTCACAGTCTAAACTAGGATTTCCTAGGGCTCCCACTACTAAGAGAGAAATTTTGGATATCTCAAAACTCACAAAATTTGAGAAAAAATTTCATAATTCATTGTCTTTATTGTTTGATATAACAGGCCTTTATATAGGCTTTACAAAATTTGAATAAACTCAAACTAAAACTCCTAATCAAATAGAATTACAATTCTAAAATAAAGAAACTAAACTCCTAATAAAAATACAGTTCCAAATAAGGAAACTCAAAATAAAGAAACTAAAAATTACATAGAGTTCCATTACTACTAGGAAACGGAAACAAAACGTCTTCTCCATCGGGGGTACACGTGGCTTGATGTCCACATCACCTTTCCAGTAAGATTTCTTGTCCATAAGTATACCCTTTCTCACTCAAGCATGCTTCCTCCAGTATGAGTGATACCTAACAATGCTCACCACATAAGCATGATTCCTTAGTGAGGAAATGGCATCAATAGTCTTCACAGCTGAAAGCATTCTTTCAAGGGCGTTGATGTATTTTTTTAATAAACCAACAAGGTACTAAAGAGAGAACAATATCTTGTGGGCAAATTAACGGTTCTAAAAGGGGAGAGCTTAAGTTCTCTTCTTTGTACTTGTTCGTAATCTATGTAGAACGGATATTTCAACGAAGGAAACATACCCGGTCGGATTGTTTATACAATACTTGGACACTCTAATACTTGATGAATACATCCGTAATTCATTTTAACATATCCTAAAATTTGCAACGTATCGACAATGTATGGGAGACATTTCATCGATGTGTCCAAGGCTTAAAAAGTTAAAAATTAATCCAATGCTTGAATGATGAGTTTATGTTATATTATCTCTGCATGCGTTTCATTTGTGTAATTTGTCTGGTTCTTAATAATTGACTATTAGTAACAAATATGATTATTGATGTAATTATTAATTTATATAACTCAAAAGATGTTTTATAGCATCCAATATAAAATTCTCTTTTAACTGTTATAAGCTTATAGCCTTACAAATTCTTGTTGTAGGTAATGAATATTGTCGTACACAAGGATAATTTTATTATTGTTGCACCCATGGTGTATCCACATACCCATATCATTCCATAATACCCAAATTGATAATTAAAAAGATAATAATGGTAATAGTAATATTCTCATTCCATAATACCCAAATTGATAATTAAAAAGATAATAATGATAATAGTAATATTCTCATTCCATAATACCCAAATTGATAATTAAAATGATAATAATGAATAAAAAATATTATCTAGCCATGGTTCGAACCCAAGTTCCCCTGTACCATATCCTAATGCCTAAACCAATATGCCACATTGACGTGTGGCTTAGAAACGATTCGAATCTATTTAAATTAATTAAAAAATCAATCCAATTTTCAAATTTCAAATTGAAAAACATAAAAAATTTAAACTAATCTTTTAGACAACCGAATCAACCTACTTAACACCCAACTCAAATCGAGACCCCAGACTTATTAAACTAGATAAAGAGTAATACACCAATCCCTACCTTTCCATCTCAAGAGAAAAGAAAACCCTAGCCTTCAAAAATTTTCCCATCTCCTTTCTCCTCCCTTCCTAAATCAACCGTGATTAAAGAAAGGTGCCTCGAGGTGCAGGGATCCAGCAGGCAAGGGAGAAACAATCCAAGTAGATCAAGCATTCGTGATCAAATTTCGTTTAGGCATTTACCAAACACTTTGACTACACTACTATATTCCATGGCTTTTGCACTAAAACTCAACCCAAAAAACCTATGTTTAAAATAACGCTAACCTAACAATAACGTTTTTTCTTTTTTATGTTAATATATGTTATATATAACGTAACGCATAATGTAGGTTACGCGATTTAATATTTATTTAATAAAAATAAAATATATATATATATACTATATTCAAAAAATTATAAATAAGAAAATAATTTTAAAATATCTAAAAAATATCAAAACAATATATAACACATTTATCAAGTCTCACAACAAATTTTAGAGAGTATCGAGAAACTGAGATGCTCCAATGTCATATGGTTCCTCGTCAATTGAAGAGAGATCGAAGAGAGATTGACGACGAGTTCCTCGTTAATTGAAGAATCGTGCGATTTTTTTTATTTTTTTAGAGCGTTATGACAGCGAGTTGCTCGTCGATTAAAGAGAGATCAAAGAGAGGAACTGGGATGCTTCGATGCTCGCTGCTGAGAGAGATGAAATTGAAGAAAAAATGGAGAGAGGAGGAACCGCATAAGAGAGTCATCATCATTGTCACCGTCGACTGCAGAAAGAAAAGGAACTTGGGTGCTTCGATGCTTCGATCACCACCGCCAATTTAGGTTTCATGTCGATTTGATTTTGAGAGAAAAATCGCTTCATTGTTTTATATTTGCAACCCGTTTAGATAACATGAGTTACGAATATTAAGTAACATAACGTTCATAACGCTAAAAAAACACTCGTCACTGGGAACTGCGCTTTTTGCGAGTGTTATATAACAGTTGGGTGTCGTTACGTTCTGTAACGGGTTATAACGAGTTACATAATGAGTTTTTTAAAACATTGCCAAAAACCTAATAAATACATAGGATCATCCATAATTGCATCTCATAATTAACATGATTTTTACATAATTTTTAATTCATCACAAAAAAACTACATGAGCTTGGCCATTAGCAGCAGGTCAACATATGAGATCCAAATTTTCCCCTCTTTTTCCTTTAAGCCCGACCTGCCTGCACAGCAGGCCTGAACCCGGTCCGCCTGTGCAGTAGAACTAAACCTGTCAGACCATATCCGCCATCAAGGGCACGAGCTGCTCTCAGAAAATTAGTCGTATGAACTAACCACTGATCCACGTCCAATGGCTTTTTCGTATAGGCAAAGGTGGTTGGCTGCAATGTCCTGAAGTCAGAGATGTTCCCGGGCCTTAGTTCCCACGGTGCAGTCGCCCTCTCTATAGTCACCGAGGTTGTCTGTTGCACTAGTCCCAGTCCGGTTCGTAAGAATTTCGTTTGTTGTTGTGCCTCCATCATGCCCTGAAGCACTCCTATCATGTCAGTGGCCTCACCATGGAGACCAATACGGGAGAAGGATGGTATTCGAACTAATCACTCTAGAAGCAAATCGAGAATAAAGTCTTAAAATTTAACGTAAAAGATTTTAAAAAGGAAGAATATACATTCTTATACTTGAAGCTGGAATCCTAGAATCTAGTATTGTTAGTAAGAGCCTGACTAATGATCCAAATGGGTATCCTAACCTGCTCTAATACAAAGATAATCTTGTCACGTCCCGCTAACCAAAATACCTACATATGGGCATGTGACGAGAGTCGGCGACGCATTTAAAATAAATGCGCTAAGCCTTAATACATTAAATCAAATGATAAGAGTTCATAATAATCCAATTTTATTAAAATAAAACAAGTACGAAACATCACAAATGTTGTGATTTATTACAATGACAGAAAATAAAGAAAAACAACTAAATTCTCATGAACAGATAGAAAGAAATGATAAGTCGTCTACTGGAGCTCTGCGCGGTCCTTAAAGTACTCCTAATCTCGTAGAGTCCTTGAATCCGGATCTAAGCAAACAAATTCAGAGTCGTCAATAAATGACCTAGCGAGTGGTAAAATGAAAGGATAAAAATAGTAAAAATAGTAACAAAATGCACAATTAAGTACAGTATAATTATAACAACAATTCATAGGTGTCTCATAGGTCCAGTGTTCCTTAGATAAGTCTATTTTAAATTTACTACTTGTTATTTGAAATTAATAGATAGAGAGATAAATCATGTTTTAGATAGATTTCATATATACCAGGAATCACAGCCCATATTCTTGGCCCTAAATTAGGTCGTACCGCTAGATACTCGATGACAATAACAAGATAAACATAATGGGATGTTCAGCCATCCCTAGGAACCCTGTAGCGGAATCGATTGAACAAGTTTTTCCCATGTCCGCCCAAAATATAGACATCTCTTCCATCAATTTTTCCAATATCGGTGTAAGTTGTCTAATATTTCATGCCACGTAGATTACTGGAATAATATGATGACAATAAAAGTAACAGTGTAAACAGTATGACAATATGATAATATAAGAATATCACTATATGACAATTTTTCCCAATACTTTAGTTGACATGATTTATCCTTAGTAACATGCATAATATAATAAGTCGCTCATGAGATGTAAAGAAATGTTATAGGACAAAAATATAGTATAGAAATATTCACAATTTCCCAGATACATTGCATGACAAAAAATTTAAATAAATAATTCAAATAGTAAATACTTTACCAAACAAATTAACTCTCAATAATTTACATTAATCAGTTGTAGTGAAAAAAAGAAAGTCACCTGAGTTTGCTACGACTCTAATTACCGAATTCTTAGATTCTTCGAAATTTACATTAAATTTACGCCAATTAAAAATTGATCGGACTTTTCAAAGCATATTCTAATTTAGGGTTATCCAGTGTTTTAATCCAATTTAAATTGTCCAAATCTCAGAATAAGGTTCTCTGATATTCTATTAAATTTTATTAGGATTGAATTAACTCAATTTCTGGTTTAATTGGATTTAAATAGGCTTAAAATATGAAAATACCTTAACGGGTCTGAATGCTACATTATTGATTTATTTTTTGATTAAGTCATTCAATATCATTTTTGGCACAATAATTTTATAATATCTTATAATAGTGTTCAAAATTGATTTACATTTTTCGTCATTTTTTTAATTTTTCCTAATTTTTAATTGTTTTTCAACATGTAAACGGCCTGTTTTTGGAATTGATTCGGGTGCAGAATTGCGGATTGGATTCAGGATGGCGGGTCGGGTCTGGCAGATTCAGTCCTACTACACAGGCGGGTCGGGTTCAAGCCTGCTATACATGCTGGCCAAGCTTGTGGGCTTAAAGAAAAAAGGGAAAATTGGCATATAATGGGCTGCTCTGCTCTCGGCCATGGCCAAAAGCAAGAGCAAGTTTTTGTGATAAATAAAAATTCAAAAAATTATGTAAATATCATGTTAATTATGAAATGCAATTGTGGATGATCCTATGTATTTTATTAGGTTTTTGGGTTGAGATGTAGGACCAAAATCGTGGAAAATAGTAGTGTGGGCAAAGTGTTTGGTAAATGTCTAAACAAAATTTGATCACGAAGGTTTGATCTACTTGGGTTGTTTCTCACTTTCCTACACCTCAATCAGCTCGAAGCAGCTTTCTTTAGTCACGATTGGTTTGGGACGAGAGGGAAAGGAGATGGGAAAATATTTGGAGGCTAGGGTTTTCTTTTCTCTTGAGATGGAAAGGTAGGGATTGGGGTATTACTATTTATCTAGTTTAATAAGTCCAGAGTCTCGATTTGATTTGGGTGTTAAACAGGCTAATCTTTTGATGTTTTTTGATTTGAAATTTGAAAATTGGATTGACATTTTAATTAAGTTTGAATTTATTCAAATCCTTTCTAAGCCACACGCCAATGTGTCATATTGGTTTGGGCATTAGGATTCAATATACGGGAACTTGGGTTCGAACCATGGCTTTAACAATTTAAATAATATTTTTTATTCATTATTATCATGTTAATTATCTATTTGGGTATTATGGAATGAGTATATTACTATTATCATTCTTATCGTTTTAATTTTCAATTTGGGTATTATGGAATGAGAAAATTACATGAAGTGTCATAAAGAAAGTTCCATTCAACTTCAAATATGGATATCTATGAGTAAAGGAAAGACAGGTCAATTGTGAGGGTAAGGGTGCAACTGGAGGGGTCCAAACACTGGCGAAAATCCTCTGAATATCCTGAAGCTAAAAAGAAAACCCACGTTTGATTATATATTAACTTGTTGCCACTCAAATATAGGCAATCTTTGGTGATAATAACTATACTAAATTTGCTGGCAACTAGCATTGCAAGTTCAAAAATTAATCTAATATTTGCATCTCAGGACATATAAAAAAGACAAACCCAAGGGAGTCTTTCGTATAACTTATTTCACCTGGTTGATATACCCAACCAACTATACTGCATAACATCTATTTCTAGCTTACCTTTCAAGTCCTTACCAATTTGGATATAGTTTCTTGTTTGCCAAAATAGCATTATGTTAAAAGTTGAAGCTACTTGCAGATTCAACCTAACATTTACCGTTCACAGGAACTAGTGACCGGAAACATCGTAACAGACTACAACGGAGGGCAACCAACCAACCATATACATAAAATTGCAGCCTTTACTTTCTTCGTAGTTCATCCTTTTGCATCACCTGGTCTCATGAGATTGTATCAATTAATTATTCTCATATTGACATACTATAATAAAATTAACAAAATTAAATTGTAGGATTGGTCAACTGAAAATCTAAAATGACTAAAATTCTCAATTTTTGAATGTCCTAACTAACCTGCTCGATATTGTACCCCGGGCTCGGATCATTGGACAGCTCCAGCACTCTCGCAAACCGATCCAAGCAATTACCAACCGCAATATCGATCGTCTCCCCAAAAATCCTGTACCGCCCCTCACTATAGGCGATCACCTGCGTGTTCCCTCCGCTAACGTAGAGCACCACGGGGTCCTCGGCCCCGGTGACCACCCGGCCCATCTCAATATGGGCCACGCAGTGGTTGACGGCGACGATGGGCTTCCCCCACATCTGGGACAAGACCCGGACGGCGAGGGAGCCAACCTGGAGCGGGGCCCCCATGCCGGGGCCGCGGGTGTAGCAGAGGCAGTCGAGGTCGGCGGGGGCGAGGCCGGCGGAGTCTAGGGCGGAGACAACGAGGGGGAGGAGGTGGCGGAGGTGGTGGTGGGCGGTCTCGCGGGGGAGGAACCCGTGGCCTGGGGGCGTGATGTAGGTGTGGCGGGGGTTGGAGAGGATGTCGCCGTCGAGGGAGACGATGCCGACGCCGATCTTGTTGGCCGAGCCCTCGATGCCAAGGGCGATCAGGCGGTCCTTCTTCTTGTTATTGTTCTCCATGGCCGCCTGTTGGTGGTGAGAGATTGGGCGAGGATTAGGGTTTAAGAGTTACGATGACGCTTGCTACTTTGTTTTCAACTGACTTCGCTACATTTTTATTGTTATTCCCCGATAGAGACTTGGGCGTACTTTTTTTTTTTTTTTATTATTTTAAAGAGAGAACCTCTTCTCTTTTGTAAGCGACTCTCTTTTTTAAAATCAAATTTTCCTTTTGGCTAATACAAGATGATTTTCGATATGTAGCTTAATTTAAATGTGTGCATCAAAATCCGCATTTTTCAGTTAACTTAAAACCTATCTTATCATCTGAGGCCTGGTTTGGCAACATAGCTTTCGACATCGGGGTTATATTAAGGGTCTGTTTGGTTGTCGTAACTGGCCGTAATTCGTAGTTGTAATTGATAAAGTCTTTTACATTTGTAAATGAGTTACATGTATGTAAATTTTACGGTGTTTGGTTGGTAATATAAAATTGTAAAGTGGGAAAGTGTATTGTACTTTACGGTGTTTGGTTGTCGTAATGTATAAGTCGTAAGTGAAAAAGTTGACTACAAAATTAACTATTTGATGATTTTAAAAGTTTTAATACTGCAAATAAATATTAAAAAATTTAATATTAATATAAAAAAATATTGCAAATTTGTATGACCACAAAATTAACTGTAACTGGGCTGTAAGTGAGTGGTAACTGGGTTGCAAGTGAGTGTTAGTTGAGTTACGTAAGTCTTTTACGAATTACGGTCCAAACAAACACCGTAGTTGTAACTGGGTAGTAAGTCATTTACGAATTACGGAGTTTACGCGAAACAAACGGCCCCTAAGTTAAAATGACACTGGGGTTTATAACCATATATGTTAGTATTTTGCCTTGTTTCAAGAGGAGAAGATGGTCCAAGAAGATCTAATCTATTTGGAGAAGAAAAAGAATGAAGAAAAGAAGCAAATCAACAAAGGTTAGTCTACCAACAGATACATTAGTCGACTAATCAACTATACCAGTTGACTAATATGCACAATAGAAAGTGGGACGTCGACTTATAATCATTATAAGTTGACTCATAAAGGCAGTCGACTAGTCTATACGACCAAGTCGACTAATCTGATGCACGAATCCATTTCTGTTTCAGATTTTGTGCGAGTAGGCTTTCCTTTCTGGTTAGAATTCGAATAGGAATCAATTTCTATTCTGTGATGGTTTGTTTCTAAAGTTTGAAGGGTTTAATATTTTTCCAAATCAAGGAAAGTTCTTCAAACATCTGACAGCCAAGATCATCTCATAATCTGAATAAAATTTGTATTGTGAAGTACTATAAACAAAGGTTGTAATGTAGCAGTGTAATTAAGAAGAAAAGGCTGAAAAGTAAAAAAAGAAAGATGACGGTACATAGAGAGAAAGAATACTCTTATAATCATAACGGATTTAAGGGGATGGTGAATACTCTTGTGAGATCAATGGGAAGGTTAGATCTCTATTGTACTAAGTTTTTAATAAAACTCTCTCAAGTTCTCTTACCGTGGACGTGGGTTAAGTTTGGGCCAAACCACATCAAATTCACTTATTATTTCTACTCCTTTTGGTATTGCTAGTTTTTTGTACAATATTTTCCTTTTTTGCAAGCTTTGTCATATCGCTGAGGTCTCCGTTGTGCACAACAATTGATATCAGAGTTAAAGGTGGACGAAAAGGCGATATGTCGAAGATAGAAAGTTCTACGACAAATTTGAAGTCAAGAAGTTCAATAGCAAAGAAAACTTCGATTTATGATAAAATGTGGTGAAAGCATTGCTAGTATAACAAGATCTTCATAAGACCTTACAAAGAAAGTCAGCAAAACCTACAGGTATGTCAGGTGAGCACGGGGAGGAACGGATCTAAAAGCGGCAAGCACGATCCAATTATGTCTCGCAGACGAGGTCATGTACAACATGATGGATGAAAAAATGGTTATAGGATTGTGGTCAAGATTAGAGACGTTGTATATGACAAAGAGTCTCTCCAACAAGCTATATCTTAAGAAACAATTATATGGGCTACGTATGATGGAAGGAACGACGGAGTTGGAACATCTAAACTTATTCAATAAGGACATCAACGAGCTTTTAGCTATTGATGTCAAGATCTACGAGAAGGATAAGGCGTTGATATTTCTTAGTTTGCTTCTGAAGTCATGTGACCACACCATTACCAGCATGCTCTACGGTAAGAAAACTCTCATCTTGGAGGAGGTTATGTCAACTCTCTTATATTATGAGAACAGGAAAAGGCCAAATCAAGTTGAGCAGGAAGGATGGAGTTTGTTGGCCGTAGGAAAGAAAGGAAAAGAAGAAAAGAAAAGTCCAGGCTCGTCGAAGGCGTGTTACTTTTATCATAGGAAAGATCATTGGAAGAAAGACTGCAAACATCGGTAAGAGTGATTGAAAAAAAAAGGGGCAACCTTTGGAGGCAAACATAACAATGAGCGGTGTTGATAGCGAAGTATTAATGACTTCTTACGTTGAAGACAAGACTTCTCCAGGGCAAAATTGAATATGATTTTGATAGTATGGTACATGTATGTTCCCATAAAGAGATGTTCAACTACTTGGTTGCAAATGAGGAAAGGATTGTCAAGATGGATGGCTCGGCTTGTAAGGTCATCGGCACTGAGACAGTCAATATTACATGCAGAGATGGGATAGTGCTTGCTAGGCGGTCCAGTATGTAACACTTGCCTTAACTAATCACCTTTTTCTTAATATTTAAATGCTTTAGGGAGGTGATGTGGAAATAAATATTCATGTAAGATACTTATACTATACATTATACTATACATATTAGTATGTATATGTATGTATATAAAATGGAATACACCCACATGCATGTTGACTTTGCTACCATACCCCCACCATACTTGTGGGTACTAGTACCTCATGAAGAGGGGAGGGACGGAACCTTGCCTATAGGTGTAAGATATAGGTGTAGAGAGATAGTGTTAGGGGGCACTTGTCATGATATTATTGAAGAGATTGGAGTATAAATAAAGGGGATGAAGAGAAGAACCTCATTTGGCAACGCACTCTCTCTCTCTCTCTCTCTCTCTCTCTCTCTCTCTCTCTCTATTCTAACTTCACAAAAACCCTTCCTTCTCCTCCTTTTACAGCCGGCCAGAGACAACAGCAGCAGCAGCCCATTATTTCCCTCCATTTCTTCACACACACACACACACACACACACACTCTCTCATTCTCCCTCTCATTCCCTCACAAAACTTCACTTTCTTCCTTATACAAGAAAAAGGCTTCATTTACATGTTTTATCTCCTCCAAAGACCTAATAGAACAAAGTAAAGTGGTGATCTAACATCACCTTAAAAGGAAATTCTTGAGACAAGGTTGATCTAGGATATCGAGTTAGAAGGGTGATATTGATTGAAAGGTAAGCAAAACCTTACGATTTTTACCCCTCTTATACTCTTTTAAATAAGAACTAATCATGATGTTGTTTTGGTCTTGTAGACTCCATTAAAGCGGGAGACCAAACTTGATAAGGAGATAATCTCTTCAAGAGTGAGTAGAACATCCGAACCCTAGTAAATAGTAGGAGTGTAAAGCTTGAAATAAAAAGGAGAATTTCTAAGTTATAAATGAACATGAAATTGAAGGATAATTCATGTGTATGATTTATAGATTTTATGTGTATATAATCTTATGGCAATCATGTTGTAGCTACTTTCATGTATGTTTAACATTGTGTGTGATTGTGTGTATACATGGTAGTCCACCACATGCCTTTTAGAGAAATAGTACTATGGATAAATATGATACTTGATGTTATGCATATATTTATGGCTACGCATATATTAAGATGACATGATATGTTGGTTATCTTGAAAAGACTCGCATATTGATAATTTAGCTAGTGGTTACTCATACATGTTAATGACTTTCATAATATTGTCATGTTGTAAGGTAGAAGTTATGAAATTATTATGTTGTCATTACTTTATGAGTCCTTACATGTTGTTATTACATGAAGGACGTGATTATTGCATATTTGGAGGAAGGGACCGGGTTGAACCGGAGGTGATCAAAGGGGAAAATATACGGTAATGTATAGGAGTAAGAGACCGGGTTGAATCGGTGGTGATCGAAGGGGAAAATTATTGCGTTGAATAACGTATAGGAGGAAGGGACCGGGTTTAACCGGAGGAGACCGAAGGGGGAGCCAAATGTTATGTTTAACAAGTATGTTATTGTGGTTAAAATAGAAATTCCATGTTGAAATTATATAAAAATCTTAAAACTAGACTCTGTAATAGTCGACTTATCCAGGCAATTTCAACAGGGTTAGTCGACTAGCCCTTGGGCTAAGTCAACTATAGATGGGAAAAACAGATATACAAGTCTTTGGACACACCCTTAGTCGACCATATATAATAGGTTAGTCGACTAGCCTCAGTTACAGGAAATAAACAGAGAGTAGACATCATCTTTGGGGCTAGATTAGTCGACTATAGATGGTAGACAGTCGACTAGTGCAATGGTTAGTCGACTACCTAAGGCAAGATAGTCGACTATCTTTAATTACAAACAACCAACAGAGAGTACACATCTTCTTGAGACAAGTTAGTCGACTGTAGATGATGTATAAGTCAACTAGTACCTAGAGTAGTCGACTATACAAGTTAGGAAAGTCGACAAGGTAAGTCAAGGCAGCCAACAGAGAGTGAATAACTTTTGGGACAGAGCCCAATCGACTATAGCTTCTATATAAGTCGACTAATAGTGATATCAGTCGACAATACGAATGGGCAAGTCGACTAACAGGACATGTTACTGTGTTTTGGTCGAGACTTCAGCAAATACCCAAAAAAAACGTGCAAAAAAAAATAGTATATATTACAATTATTAACCTGACGATAAATCCCTAATAGACATGCATAATGGTCATGCATATGTTATTGTTTTACTCACTAAGCTGTCGAGCTCACTCTGTTTTATTATTACCTTCAGGTTTGGATAAAGGCAAGGGACCCGCTTAAAGGCAACATATGCGGGCTAGGTGTCAACGGAGATATTTTCACCCTTTTAGCATGTGCTTGTGATATGTTTACTGTTTAGAAAAACTATGCAAAATTTCTATCTGGATGTTTGCCATGAACTTGTAAATATTGAAATGCTTGGTGCTGACTCAAATCCTGTATGATATTGTAGAGTTTTATGGAATAGTAATGTATAGACTATGTTTTCAAATGAGTTGTCAGAGCAATGTTTTGGAAATCTGATAGATCATGCTGAGCTCATATATGCACATAATATGGAAAAATGTTGTAAAGTATCAAGTAGACTGATGTTAGCCGAGATTGAAGTGTGGTATCTTGATGGGTCCCACACTTGGATTAAGGATAATCTGTGATGATTGTAATGAAATGGAAATTATTAAGACCAGGACCGTTACAGTTGGTATCAGAGCCAAGGTCTATAGGTAGAAGGAGAAGGTTAAGTCGGAGGTAGGAGGCAATGGAATTGTTAGGCTTATATGTATGGATACGTGATTGTAGTTAGGTAGTGGGTTTTATGTGACAGATTAACCGTGAGTCAAGCGGTAATTGATTATTTCCTCGCATCAGAATCGGGGTGCCCGCACATTCCGATTCGGGTGAGTTGGCTGAGGGTGCGGGCTCTTAGTTACAGCTTCTAGTGGTATGGGACACTGAGATGAGGGAATGCATTGAATTATCTATTGAACCTAAGTTATTCTAAAACATGAGACTTACGGGTAGACTAAGGATAAGTGTAAGTGCAAGTGTGTGTATATATATTGCTTCTTTCTTATTATAGCAGTATGTTGAGACTATTTTATGGGATTGAGATTGATATGATCCTTTGTTTGCATGTAGATGGGGACTCTGACATATATTGGCCAGTCTCTAGCTCGGATAGTTCGAGCGTGAGTTGGACGACAGGTTCTATGGATTGGGGATATGAGTCTGATGAGACCGACCTAGAGGTCATATTTGCAGCCCCAGACCACATAGACTATGAGGAGGTTGAGTCTCAGGCGTCTAATGAGCCTGAACTAACCATTGTCGATACGGAGAGTTTGGTTGGAGATTCACTTGATGTAGTAGAGATGGAGGATACTAGTACAATGAAGGAGGAGACCCGAAGAGGATTCACTTATGGAGGTGTCTTTCGGGATGAAACATGGGAAGACGACATGGACCTATATGATGATCTGGATGACTGGTGCTGCGCAGGAGATGAATTGCCGGGGAAGACTCCGAGGAAGACATGGATGATAACGAGGATAGTAGCAGTACTAGCGGGGACTCGAGTGGGGAGACTCTACCCTATGAAGGATGAATCTTTGAGCAATTACTTTTGATATGTATATATATGTATAAGCCTAGTGTGCTAGTTGATGAATATCTTAAGAGGTTGTTGTATATGCCCTGGCACATCTTATATGTATGCACATGGGTTAGTTCGAATATCCAAAGGGTAGATATATCTGTGTAATATCTTTGTATCTGTTTTGGGATGTACATATAAATATAAATATACATATATAGCAAGTTACTTGTTTGCAAAGTGATAATGAGTATTGTATTAAAGTGATTGCATGAAACTAAAATTTTATCTAAAATTATTTTCATATATGTGAAGTATGTTGACTAGACGTCCTTATCTTATAAGAAGAACGCATGGATCTAAATCAACTACCACCAAATGAGTCTTATCGCTCGGTGTATCACACTATAGTGTGATGGGAAGTGCACACCCCATGAACAACAATGAAGATTCAGAAGTCCAGATAGGAGGAGGTCATGGAACTCCAGGGGTGATGTCGGAGTGGCTCACTCAGTTAATGACAAGAGTAAATGATAACAACTCCTACCGAGTATTGGAACAGTTTCAGAAAATGAAACCACCTGTATTTGAAGGGGAGTTGGATCCCTTACAAGTTGAAGCATGGCTTCTCCAGATAGAGAAGATCCTGGATGTAATGAACTGCACCGATGAGCAGAGAGTATCTTTCTCTTCCTTTATGTTTCAAAAGGAAGCAGAACATTAGTGGAGGGCGGTGAAGAGTAGTGTGAAAAGCACAAGAGAACCAATCACCTGGGAATTTTTAGTGTGTAAATTCACTGAAAAGTAAATTCCAGAGACGGCCAGGGACAAGATGGCATCAGAATTTCTGGAATTACGGCAAAGTCAGATGAATGTGTCCCAATACGACCAGAGGTTCACCCAATTATCTAAGTATGCTGATGCCTTGGTAAAAAGTGAAGCAGAAAGGACAAAGAGGTTCGTGAAGGGCCTGAAATCAGAAATTCGAGGCAGATTGATTCCTCTACAACTGAAAAATTATCTCCAAGCTGTGAAAAGAGCCTTGGAGGTAGAAATGGATATGCAAGAAGGTCATGAAGACTGGGCGAAGGAATTTTTCAGCTCAAAGCGTCCCCGATATCAAGGACCATCAATGCCAGTGGCATCGGGATCCACCAGTAGCAAAGGATTTGGGTTTAATGCCACTCTTCAAAGAGGAGGATGGGCCAGAGGCAGGGGAACATGGTTGAGGAATAGAGACACTTCCTCGAAAGCACAGGCTACCTCTGTGTCCCACCCTAAAATCTCAAAAGCCCCTTGATGCCAGAAGTGTAGAACAAACCATTTTAGAAACTGCATACAAGATAGGGCTTGCTATAATTGTGGAGGAGTAAGGCATTTAAAAAAAAAATTGCATGACGAGGCGCGGAAGCCAAGGGCAGAGTAGGGGAAGCGGGAGGCTAGCTACGCGAATGAACTCTCCCAGGGGACTAACCAGTAATTTTATGCCGCCCAATAATGCTCCACGACCTGCTATAATTCAATCATCTGTCCAACAGCCACGGGCTCAAGAAAGAACTTTTGCATTGACCCATCGAGAAGCAATGGCCTCGAATGCAGTAGTGGAAGGTATGATCTCCATATCAGGACATATTGCTCATGCATTGTTTGATCCTGGAGCTACTCATTCATTCATATCTAGTGCTTTTGCTTATAAATTAAATTAAGTATCAGAACCCCTAGGATTTCAGTTGGTTTTATCCACACCCATAGGGGTAAAAATAATAGCTAGCACTAGATATGTGAACTGTGAAGTGATGATTGGAGAGATGGAAACCTCTATTGATTTGATTAAGCTGGGCGATATGGAGTTTGATGTAATATTAGGAATGGACTAGTTGTCCGCTTGTGGTGCACATGTGGATTGTAATAGGAAGAGGATCATCTTTAAAATGGAAGGAGTTTCAGAGTTTATTTTTGAAGGGGTAAAAGTTAGTCATGATGTACCCTACATATCGGCCATTAAAGCCACTAAGTTAATGAGGCAGGGATGTCAAGGATTTCTGGCTTCAGTTTTGGATACCACTAGAACTGATATCAAAATTGAGACTATTCCAGTCGTGAATGAGTTTCCTGGTGTATTCCCAGAAGATTTACCAAGCTTGCTCGCAGATCGGGATGTAGAATTTGCAATAGTTGTGATGCCCGGTACTGTCCCAATTTCAAAGGCACCATATCGTATGGCCCCTGCAGAAATGAAAGAACTTAAAACTCAACTACATGAATTATTAGATAAAGATTTCATCCGACCAAGTGTATCTCCCTGGGGAGCACCAGCACTGTCTGTTAAAAAGAAGGATGAGAGTATGAGATTATGTGTTGACTATCGGGAATTGAATAAGGCCACTATCAAAAATAGGTACCCGCTTCCTCAGATTGATGACTTATTTGATCAATTATAAGGGTCTTGTATATTTTCTAAGATAGACCTTAGGTCGGGGTATCATCAGTTAAAGGTCAAGCCAGAAGATGTGTCCAAATCGGCTTTTAGAACAAGATACAGACATTTTGAATTCCTAGTCATGCCTTTTGGACTCACTAATGCCCCAGCAGCATTTATGGATCTAATGAATCAAGTGTTCTAACCATATCTTGATCAGTTTGTGGTGGTATTTATCGATGATATTTTAATCTATTCAAAGAATAGGGAAGATCATGAAAAACATCTTAAAATTGTCCTCCAAATCTTGAGGGAGAAGTAACTTTATGCAAAATTGAAGAAATGTGAATTTTGGTTGGAACAAGTAGGGTTTCTTGGCCATATTATATCCAAGGAAGGAATATCGGTAGATCTAATGAAAATTGAAGCAATCAAGGACTGGCCTAGACCCACAAATGTTACTGAAGTTCGAAGCTTCTTGGGGTTAACTAGATACTACAGAAGATTTGTAGAGGGATTCTCTCTAATCGTGACACCATTGACACAACTAACTAGAAAGAATAAGAAGTTTGTATGGGGAGAAGAGCAAGAAAAAAGCTTCCTTGAAGTTAATACGAAGCTAATATCTGCTCCTTTTCTAACTATACCTTCGGGGACTGAAAGATTTGCCATCTATAGTGATGCGTCAAAATTGGGACTGGGATGTGTGTTAATGCAACATGGGAGAGTTATTGCCTATGCATCCCGACAATTGAAAATTCATGAAAGAAATTACCCGACTCATGATTTAGAATTAGCCGCTGTGATTTTTGCTTTAAAAAACTGGCGACATTACTTGTATGGAGTGTCTTGTGAAATCTTTACTGATCATAAAACTTTGAAGTTCATTTTCACACAAAAAGAACTGAATATGAGATAGAGAAGATGGCTAGAACTAATAAAGGTCTATGATATTACTATCCAATATCACCCTGAAAAAGCCAATGTGGTGGCTGATGCCTTGAGTCAAAAAACAGGAGGAACAGTGGCCACTCTGATAACTCGCCAAACAAGAATATTAAGGGATCTAGAGGAAATGCAAGTAGAGATGCGAGTCATTGATCCGTCCAATGTTAAGTATCAATTGAATCAAGTAAGCATTCAATTTGATTTATATGACAAAATTAAAGAGGCCCAACAAAGAGATACTCAAATAAGGAAAGTTAAGAAGAAAGTACAAGAAGGAGAACTCAAGGAGTTTCAAATAGAAGATGATGTACTGAGATTTAGACGCAGATTATGTTACCGGATGTAGCAGAGATCAAAGAAGAAATAACACAGGAGGCTCATTGTATCTCGTATACAGCTCATCCGGGGAGCACAAAAATATGTCAGGATCTGCGTCATAACTTCTGGTGGGATGGAATGAAAATGGATATTTTCAATTTTGTTCACATGTATTTAGTCTGTCAGCAAGTGAAAGAAGAACATAAGAAACCCCAGGATTGCTAGTACTATTACCAATTCCTGAATGGAAATGGTGTCACATTGCCATGGATTTTGTTACTGGACTTCCTCGGACATCCCAAGAACTTGATACAGTCTGGGTAGTGGTAGACGGCCTTACTAAATCTGCCCACTTTCTGCCTATCCGGATTAATTATTTAATGGAAAGACTGGCTCAAGTATATATCCGAGAAATTGTTAAACTGCATGGAGTGCCTGAGTCTATTGTATCAGATCGGGATTCTAGATTTCAATCTAGATTTTGGAGAAGCCTATCCACAACTATGAGCACTAAATTGCAAATCAGTACAGCAGCACACCCCCAAACAGATGGACAGTCAGAGAGGACCATTCAAATATTAGAAGATATGTTGAGAACTTGTGTATTAGATTTTGGGGGAAGTTGGGACAACTATTTACCCTTAGTGGAGTTTGCTTATAATAATAGTTATCAGTCCACCATTGGTATGCCTCCGTTTGAAGCATTGTATGGTAGAAAATGTAGATCACTGATCTGTTGGGAGGAAGTTAGGGATAGAAGGATATTCGACCCTGACATAATTCAAGAAGCTACTGATAAGATCAAGTTGATTAAGAAAAGGATGAAAGCAGCCCAGAGCAGGCAGAAAGCTTATGCAGACAATCGTCGCAGACCACTGAAATTTGAGGTAGGGGATAAAGTTTTCCTGAAGGTATCTTCAATGAAGGGAGTCAGACGCGCCGGCAGTAAAAACAAATTAGCTCCTAGATATGTTGACCATTTGAAATATTGGATAGAATTGGACCGATTGCTTATCGTTTAGCCTTACCTCCTGCATTGGAGAGGATGCACAATGTATTTCATGTCTCTCAGTTAAGGAAGTATGTACCTGATCCTGACTATATAATCTCCTATGGACCTCTGCAAATACAAAAAGACATGTCATACATGGAAGAGCCAGTGCAAATCTTAGATCGCAAGGAGAAACAATTGAGAAGTAAAATTATTACCTTTGTCAAGATTTTATGGAGAAATTAATATATAGAAGAAGCAACTTGGGAGCTGGAAGGGGAGATGTGGAATAATTATCCACATTTATTCCTTGGTACATTGAGTTTCGAGGACGAAACTTCTATAAGGAGGGTAGAATGTTACACTTGATTTAATTAATCACCTTTTTCTTAACATTTAAATGTTTTAGGGTGGTGATGTGGAAGTAAGTATTCATGTAAGATACTTATACTATACATTATACTTTACATATTAGTATGTATGTATATATATATATATATATATATATATATATGTGTGTGTGTGTGTGTGTGTGTGTGTGTGTGTGTGTGTGTGTGTATGTATATGAAATGAAATACACCCACATGCATGTTGACTTTGCTACCATACCCCCACCATACTTGTGGGTAATAATATCTCATGAAGGGGGAGGGATGGAACCTTGCCTATAGGTGTAAGATATAGGTATAGACAGATGGTGTTAGGGGGCACTTGTCATGATATTATTGAAGAGATTGGAGTATAAATAAAGGGGATGAAAAGAATAACCTCATTTGGAAACACACACACACACACACACACACACACTCTCTCTCTCTCTCTCTCTCTCTCTCTCTCTCTCTCTCTATATTCTAACTTTACAAAACCCCTCCCTTCTCCTCCTTTTACAGCCGGCCAGAGACAACAGCAGCAACAATCCATTATTTCCCTCCATTTCTTCACACACACTCTCTCATTCTCCCTCTCATTCCCTCACAAAACTTTCTTTTCTTCCTTTATACAAGAAAAAGCTTTCCTTTACATGTTTTATCTCCTCCAAAGACCTAATAGAACAAGGTAAAGTGGTGATCTAACATCACCTTAAAAGGAAATTCTTGAGACAAGGTTGATCTAGGATATCGAGTTAGGAGGGTGATATTGGTTGAAAGGTAAGCAAAACCTTAAGATTTTTACCTCTCTTATACTCTTTTAACTAAGAACTAATCATGATGTTGTTATGGCCTTGTAGACTCCATTAAAGCGGGAGACCAAGCTTGATAAGGAGATAATGTCTTCAAGAGTGAGTAGAACATCCGAACCCTAGTAAAATAGTAGGAGTGTAAAGCTTGAAATAAAAAGGAGAATTTCTAAGTTATAAATGAATATGAAATTGAAGGATAATTCATGTGTATGATTTATAGATTTTATGTGTACATAATCTTATGGCAATCATGTTGTAGCTATTTTCATGTATGTTTAACATTGTGTATGATTGTGTGTATGCATGGTAGTCCACCACATGCCTTTTAGAGAAATAGTGCTATGGATAAATATGATACTTGATGCTATGCATATATTTATGGCTACGCATATACTAAGATGACATGATATGTTGGTTATCTTGAAAAGACTCGCATATTGATAATTTAGCTAGTGGTTACCCATACATGTTAATGACTTCCATAATATTGGCATGTTGTAAAGTAGAAGTTATGAAATTATTATGTTGTCATTGCTCTATGAGTCCTTGCATGTTGTTATTACATGAAGGATGTGATTATTGCATATTTGGAGGAAGGGACCGGGTTGAACTGGAGGTGATCGAAGGAGAAAATATATGGTAATGTATAGGAGGAAGGGACCGGGTTGAACTGGTGGTGATCGAAGGGGGGAATTATTGCGTTAAATAACGTATATGAGGAAGGGACCGGGTTAACCGGAGGAAACCGAAGGGGGAGCCAAATGTTATGTTTAAGAAGTATGTTAATGTGGTTAAGATAGAAATTTCATGTTGAAATTATATAAAAATCTTAAAACTAGACTCTGTAATAGTCGACTTATCCAGGCAATTTCAACAGGGTTAGTCGACTAGCCCTTGTGCTAAGTCGACTATAGATGGGAAAAACAGATATGCAAGTATTTGGACAACACCCTTAGTCGACCATATATAATAGGTTAGTCGACTAGCCTTGGTTACAGGAAATAAACAGAGAGTAGACATCATCTTTGAGGCTAGATTAGTCGACTATAGATGGTAGACAGTCGACTAGTGCAATGGTTAGTCGACTACCTAAGGCAAGATAGTCGACTATCTTTAATTACAAACAGCCAACAGAGAGTACACATCTTCTTGAGACAAGTTAGTCGACTGTAGATGATGTATAAGTCGACTAATACCTAGAGTAGTCGACTATACAAGTTAGGAAAGTCGACTAGGTAAGTCAGGGCAGCCAACAGAGAGTGAATAACTTTTGGGACAGAGCCCAGTCGACTATAGCTTCTATATAAGTCGACTAATAGTGGTATTAGTCGACTATAGGAATGAGCAAGTCGACTAACAGGACCTGTTACTGTGTTTTGGTCGAGACTTCAGCAAATACCCAAAAAATTTTGCAAAAAAATAGTATAAATTACAATTATTAACCTGACGATAAATCCCTAATAGACATGCATAATGGTCATCATATCTTATTGTTTTACTCACTGAGCTGTCGAGCTCACTCTGTTTTATTATCACCTTCAGGTTTGGATAAAGGTAAAGGACCCAGTTAAAGGCAACATATGCGGGATAGGTGTCAACGGAGATATTTTTACCCTTTTAGCATGTTCTTATGATATGTTTATTGTTTTAGAAAAACTATGCAAAACTTCTATCTGGATATTTACCATGAACTTGTAAATATTGAAATGCTTGGTGCTAGACTTAAATCCTGTATAATATTGTAGAGTTTTATGGAATAGTAATGTATAGACTATGTTTTCAAATGAGTTGTCAGAGCAATGTTTTGGAAATCTGATAGATCATGCTGAGCTCATATATGCACATAATGTGGAAAAATGTTGTAAAGTATCAAGTAGACTGATGTTAGTCGAGATTGAAGTGTGGTATCTTGATGGGTCCCACGCTTGGATTAAGGATAATCTGTGATGATTGTAATGAAATGAAAATTATTAAGACTGGGACCGTTGCACAGTATGTACCAAAGGGACTGTACAATTCGATGCAACAAGGCGTCATTATAATCAGCCAATGAGACAACATAATCTTGGAAGAAGAAAAGTGGAGGAATATACAAGTTGAAGGAAGAAAACTCAATTCGATGTGGAGTTTCAAGGATAAGCTTGGAAGGAAGCGCATCGCGAGGTGGAGCTTCAAGGAAGATTGCAACGGAACGTGAACGATCAAACTGTTACATGAAGGAGAAAGGGTGCATTCGGTTAAGACCTGAGATGGCTCAATCCATGGCGATAAATCAGCCAAAGGCCCGGGGAGAGGGGCAATAGTTAAAGGCTTCACGGTACGGTTACATTCAAGGAAAGATTTAAGGTAGTAACCTAAAATTTTCAAAGTATTTTGCAAAAGACTCTAAAAGCAAGTCAAGATGGAGATTGTTGAGATTTTGCCTTATTTTCAGGAGGAGATGATAGTCTAAGAAGATTCATTCTATTTGAAAAAGAAGAAGAACGAAGAAAAAATCAGAACAAGACATGTTAGTCGACTAACATGTATCATTAGTCGACTAATCGACTATACTAGTCGACTAATGCGCACAACAGAAAGTAGGACGTTTATAGAAACCGACTAATAGTCATTATAAGTCGACTCATGAAGGTATTAGTTGACTAGTCTGTAGAACCAAGTCGACTGATCTGATGCACGAATCTGTTTCTGTTTTGGATTTTGTGCGAGTAGGTTTTTCTTTCTAGTTGGAGTATGTATAGAAATCAGTTTCTATTTTATAAGGTTTGTTTCTAAAGTTTAAAGTGTTTAGAATTCTTCTATATCAAGAAAAGTTCTTCAAGCATCCGACGGTCAAAATCATCTCATAGTCTGAATAGAATTTGTGTTGTAAAGTCGTATAAATAAAAGTTGTAACATAGTATTGTAATTAAATAGAAAAAGTTGAAAAGCAAGGAAAGGAAGCGAAGAAAGAGAGAGAAAGGCGACGGTGCATTGAGAGAATGAATACTCTTGGAATCATGAGAGAGTCAAGGGAAAGGCGGATACTTTTATAGGGTCTAGGAGATAGTTAGATCTCTACTGTACCAAGTTTATTAATAAATCTCTCTCAAATTCTCTCCTCTAGACGTAGGTCCAGTTTGGACCGAATCACGTTAAATCCTCTTGTTATTGTTTCTTTTTACAAGCATCGTCATATCGTCAAAGTCTCCGCTGCGCACAATAATACAAACATTAGCTTTTGAAATCAAGTTATATTAAAGTTAAAATAAAAAATCTGTTCAAAATAAAGTTTCAATAACTCTAGTTTTACAAGGTTTGAGGGCCTTCAAACCCTAGTTTCAATAACTATATTTTGACTCCCAAAGAAGGCTTAATTTCACTAACCCTATTTTGAACTTAAAACTCTTTCAAGCTGGCATTTGGGAAACTTTAACCTTGTTGCCAAACGAGGCCTGAGGTGAAAACGAATAAAACCAATACACACAAACAATATATTATCATAACTAAGAAAATAAAGAAAAAGCATTAAAATAAATAAAATTAACAAACTGTTTGTGTTCTAGTTTATTAATGCCTATGCACTGGAGAACGTGTATGCATGTGCATTATATCTAGTATAAATATAATCATAGAAAATTTCTCTGTACCATCATTATTTGAGAGCAAGAGAGCAAACCCCCTTCAGCCATGAAAATTAGAAAACCTCTTTATGATTTATCTCATGTTAACTATAATTTTTTTCCTATTAGTGTGGCCTCCTCGTGAGAGTTCACTTGAGTAAAATACCCTCTACCAAACATCCAAGGGTACTAGTTTAATAAAATTCTTAAGGAGGGTGTTTTTTTTTTGTAATTTCCATGGTTGAGAGTTTATTGTCAAACAAATAATAGCAAACACCGACTTTTTTATACAATTTACTCTAGTACTGTAGCTTTGTTACACTGAATTTTTATAACGTCACATGAAGAGTAGGAATTTAGATCCTTCGCTGCTATTTTGGGTTTGAAATTGTGAGAAAAAAGAAAGAGATAAAAGTTGGGTTCGGATTGATTTCTAATTTTATTAGAAATTATTTATATATAAGAATTGGAGTATCCTAGTTAAACTGCTGGAATTTCTTTGTTCACCCTAATCCCACACAAACTCAAAACATGAGGCTATGGGTGAGTCCGGAAGACGATGCCGACCCCATGTGTAACTGCTGACTGGTAGTCAATTCTCATGTGGCTCATCGGTAAGTCGTTGGATTTCCTCTCCAACGAGGACCGATTCGAAAGTGATTTTTTTTTTCACAGGACTATGCCCCCGAATTTTCCCATCCCCGAATTTCCCCATCACAGTCAAACAGGTTAGGCTTTAGTGTGTAGGAGATTGTCTGAGAGTGATTACAAGCTCTTTGTGATACTCCTGTATTAATATTAAAAATAAAAAAATAAAAAAATAGTAGGCTAGCTATGTTCAGAGAAGAAGTCTACCATCACAACTCGCAGTTCATTGCAGCCCATTGCTTAACCCTTTGATTCGGCCTGAACCAGAGTTCATGCATAATGGTCAGGGTGGAAAATTTTTGTTTCAAATGATTAGTACTGTCACAACTCAAATAAATTCTCCTTTGATGAATTACATAAGATCCTTGACAATTTTATCTTTTACTTTTCATTTTAAAATTAATCTTTATATTTGATAACGCTTTCCTCTTAAAGTTGTTGTTACCATTCCTAAAACTTAGAGCACTTTACATGTTCCCAAAAAAAAAAAAAAAATCTTTAATCTTTTTTCATATGTTTTAGCCGAGCTCAAATCATGTAGGCAATTCCATTAAACCTAAAGGTTGGTCGCCCAATCATAAGGCAACTGCTATATTATTCTATGATGGGAGGTATATCATTTAAAAGATGGTTGAAACTTTCATTTTTTCAAAAATCTTATTTCTCTCATGATCTTTTGCCATCATCACTATTTTATTAGCATCTACTATAATCTCCTTCATTGGTTTTAAATTTACTATGTTTGCCAAGAAGCAACTGCAAATCAGTTTTTAAAAATGGTGTAACAATTTTTAGCATTGATATCTGGTTGAGATTGCAATTCAAATCCTCATGAAAGTAGAAACGTCAAAGTTTGAGTTGATTTATGATTTTTCTAGCTTCTAAAATATAGTCTAAGAGTCATAATTCTATTAGGACTAATTTAGAAGTTTATTATATTTTTATTAAGTGAGTAGTAGCTTAAACATATAAGTTTGATTTTGAGTTGAATTTGTATTATGATTTGCTTATAAAAAGAGATGCATAGTTAATATTATATCACAGAGGAGAAAAAACCAAAGGAAAAAAGGAAATTGTAGTTGAGAAAAAGTTTGGATAAATATTTTGTTTGTGGATCCTCCTTCTCAGAAAAAAGAGAGAAAAATAAGGAAAAAAATAAAGATAAACAAAAAAAAAAATAGTGGCATCAGAGCTTGGTATGTGTCCATTGCGTGCAAAGAAGAAGGCATTTAAAGAAAATAAATAAGATGACTAACAAGTTGCTTCAATTTGTTCTTTATCTCATAAAAAATAACTAAGAGTTAGAGTATCGATCGAGATGAATGAATTATTGATCTCATAAAACATTTGTAATATCACAGAAAAAAATTTGAGCCAAAAGAAAAGAAATTTTTTTTGAAACAAACGGTAAGAAATATATATCTCGAAGCGTTTTCTGAAGGACTTCTAATTTATCAAGGATGTCTTCCCTTTCTACTACTTAGCTGTATTTTCTTTTCAGCACATATTGTGTAAAAGAATTATATCATAATGGTATTACACCAAACTTGCTAGAGGATATACTAATAGGATCTTAACAGTAAGGAGCAACATAGGAAAGCTCTTAGTATATCACAGAGTTAATTAAGATATTTTTGACATCATTGCAGCTGAAAAGTGTGCCTGAAAAATTTGCAAAAGAAAAAAGAGAAAGATAGAGACGTCTTAATAAACTAAGGAGTTCGAGAAAACAGTGGAGAGAATTCAAGAAAGCTACGAGTTAGAAGAGGAGATAAAAGAAATTCTAAAAAATCAAAGAGTTCAAAAAAGATCGACTCATGCAAATTTGCAAATCCATAAGAGCAAAATAACAGAGAGAGAAGAACAAGGAGATGAAAAAAAGAAAAAGGCAAAGAAGAAAGAGAACAGAAAATAAAAGAAGAAGATGAGGAAGAAGGACATAAAAAAGGAAAAAAAGAAAGACAAGAAGAAGAGGAAACATGGATAAGTGCCAGTATGCCACTAACTAAAAAATAAGATAAAGCGATGTCTATTTTGATAGTGGAAAAAATCAAGCTCTCACATCAAGTCTACAAATAGCATAAATCTCAAGAGTTTTCTGAATGACTTTTAACTGATCAAGAATGTCTTCCCTTTCTACTACTTAGTTATAATTTTTTTTGGCACATATTGTGTAAAAGAAATATATCACAATGGTATTACACCCAGCTTGCTAGAGTATATACTAATGAACATTCTACTATGGATTTAAAAGAAGATTACCTTGCCGCTGTCCTCTCTTGTCCATAAGTATACCCTAGCCCACTCAAGCATGATTCACCTCCACTATGAGATGGTACCTAACAATGCTCAGCAGACAAGCATGGTTCCTTTGTTGTAAACTGATATCAATATTCGTCACAACTAAAAGCGTTCTTTACAGAGGCTTCAATGAACTTTTTATTGTGCACCTACAAATATGATAGTTGCGGTGGATAAAACCCCGCCACAAGCAACTGGATGTCCCTGATCGAATCTATCAGAACACACAAAGAAAGAAGACGTCTTTCCGGTTAGGAGTATTGATGTGGTTCTGCCCTAAGACCATCTAGCATGAGAATCAATAGTCAGCATAGGGGTACCAGCAGATGGAAATTGCCGGCGTTGTAATGACCAATTTTAATTAAAATCTTTCATCACCCTAATTATCGAGATTATCTGTGGAATGATTCATCTAAGGTTGTTACCCTCAATCTTATAATAATAACAATTTAAATCTCTTTAGGTGACTCACTTCCCTTTAATCTAAAACAAGGTAATTGAGAGTAAAGGGCATGAGTGTATAAATGTGTGTGTATGTGTACCAAGTATTAGTATTAATAAGAGTATGTGTATAGGTGTTTATGAAGTCTAGATTAACTTCTCTTAACCTAGATCATATCATTTACTCTAAGTTAATGATGGGGGGTAGAAATGCATGCTATGGGAGATCAAGGGTTGGGATCTTCTTGATGAGTGTTAGGCCATGTGGCAAGTAGGGAGAGCCCCCACCTTGTAAATTGCACCAAGAGGATAGTGGTCTACCCATTTTGCCCCCACCTTCTTCTTCATTCAGATCTGAACTTTTCTCCCCCAAAAGAGAACTTGAAACCCTAAAACCCTAAACCTCCTCTCAAAATTTTTCTTGATGAAAACCTCCCCCTAAACTATCTCTCACTCCCTTTCCTTCCCCTCTTTTCACCCCAGATCGGAGCCAGGGGAGGGAGGCGCGCGCGCACGCAGCAGCAGCAGCAGCACGCGCGCGCGTACTGCTGGCCGGCCGCGTGCGCGGCTGGAGAGGGGGAGGCGCGCGCGCGGGGAAGGGGGGAGCCGGAGCAAGGTAGGGAGGGTGGTTTCGGGGTGATCTTGGGGAGGTTGCTACCACTCAATCGGGATTTTTGAGGCTCGAAAAACTCCCATTTTCAGATTTCAACTCAAGGCAAAAAGGGGTTGTTGTGAGGGAAGAAAATCAAAGAAAAATTTGTGTAGAGGTCTATCTACACAAGCTGAGTAAACCAAAACCCTTAGAGTAATTATGCATCAATTTAAGATGATTAGGGAATTGCCAATCATGTTTAGATGAATCAATTTTATGTAAAATTCGCTGTTTTTCATTAATTGTTATGATAGACGAGATCTAATTGCGCGTTACATAATCGTTACCTCCTTTAAATAGGAAATTGATGGGATGCATGTGTAGGGTGTATGTTTCATATCAATAACTCCGTGGGTAATAAGATATTGACATCGAAGTCTTATGGTTATGCTTACTTCAACGGGAGGGGAAAACCCTCCTTACACTTTTGCATTGTATTAGGCACCATCAAGTAAAATGGAATAACGCATTCATTCATATAGGGCTAAATGTTGCATGACATGATTTTACCATGATATAGTGAAGCTATTAAGTATGTATTCTTTCCTCTTGATATGCATCAATTGTGCGTGTATGGCGTGTAAGTGTAGCCCTTAAATTTTACGAAGAGCATAATGACTTATAAACTACATATGCATGTATGTATGCTTCGTGGAGGAAGGGAAAGGGCGGGAGCCGGTAGGAGGGGGGAAGACGGGGACTTGATTATATATATTTGTGAATATACTAACGGGAGGAAGGGACCGGGCGGGAGCCGGTAGGGGGGAAGACGGGGAATTGATATATTATATATATATATATATATATATATATATATATATATATATATATATATATATATATATATAATATATATATATATATATATAATGAGAACACTAAAGGGAGGAAGGGACCGGGCGGGAGCCGGTAGGAGGAGAAAGACGGTGAATTGCATCTAAATTGGAAATTATGTATAAGCAAACTGTCAAGCCTTATTCCATGTTGGTAATTCATGTTAAACCTAGAGTGTCACCACCAAATAAAATGGTAAACCGGTTGATGTAGAAGAATACGTCCACAACTACTTGCTCGCATATACATGTAAGTAATTCATCTTGTGTAATGGCATATAGGAAGGTAACTCATGGTGGTAGAGACATCTAAACCACAACTTTATGGGGTCTAAGGTAAAGTAAGTTAAGGGGGAGGTTACATCGTCTAATTGGCTTAGTTGCAATCACCTCTCTAAGAATGTGTTGGCTTATGAAGTTTCTGCACTAGTACCCTTTTAGCATGGTTTACTCATTGAGCTGTCGAGCTCATTTTATTTTCTTTCCATCCATTTCAGGTTTGGATAAAGGTAAGGGGCCACTCTAGCCGGGAGGATTAAATAATGGAACGAACGACATATTATTGTATTGTTTTTGGTTAACCCTTTCTATATATATACATATATAGATTCTACTTAAGTATCTTGTGAATGGATATGCTTATGGTGCACCCAGTGTATGTAAATTGTCCTTGTGGTATTTTGGAACTAGGGACTTGTAGGCTGTCTAAAAATCACTAAAAGACAAGCCATTAAGAAGCAGAGTTTCAAGTTCTAGACGCGTGGGCTCGACACCCGCGTCTCAACCTCAAGGCGCGTGGGCTCGACACCCGCGTCTCAATATCAAGGCGCGTGGGCTCGACACCCGCGTCTCAACATCAAGACGCGTGAGCTCGACACCCGCGTCTCAACATCAAGGCGCGTGGGCTCGACACCCGCGTCTCAACCTCAAGGCGCGTGGGCTCGACACCCGCGTCTCAATCTCAAGGCGCGTGGGCTCGACACCCGCGTCTCAAACTCAAGGCGCGTGGGCTCGACACCCGCGTCTCGGTTATAACCGCCCTGGTTATGGGGTCAGTCGCCGCCCACATAGCGGGGAGGTCAGCCCCTCGTTGTGGAGCGGTTTTAGGGGGCACGTTCACCCTGGAACCCCTATAAATAGCCCCATCGCTATTGAAGAAGGGTCGGATTTTCTTTAGTTAGACGACAATAAGACAGAGACACGGTAAAAAAAAAGGAGAAAGAGAGCTCAACTCTTCGTCAAGCTCGCTGCGTACGAGTTGTCCTTTGCCTACCTTCTCTTTGAGAGTTTTGGTAGACAAGAGCTGTGTTACTCTCTCTACCAGCCAAAGAGAAGATCCCTGACGATCCCGACGGTCATCCGGTCAACGGAGAACAAGATTCACTCTCCACCGCCACACGAAGAACCCAGCACTAAACAAAGGGAGGATTCAAGACTCAACATCCTCCCTCCCTTGTAATCGGAGTATTAATCCGTTGTAAACTTTCAATTGATTCAAGGAAACTTTACGCGAGATTCTTCCTCTGCGAACAAGAGATGGCGACTCCGCTGGGGAGTACATTTGTCACTGATGAGCAAATCGTGGCGCAGGATGACGTCCTCCGTAAGGGGAAGATGGTCGAATCGCTCATTGTCGAGTTCGACCAGGCGAAGTACGAAGAGTTTCTCTCTTCCGGCTCCAAGAGCCCAAAGACCCGCGTCTGCCGCCGGGTCTCGACGGGGAATGGCCCCGAGTCCCGATCTGTGGCTCTCTCGGGCGCTGCTGCTGCCAACTGTGCCAAGCAAGGTGCACGCGCCAACGCCTCTCAGAAGGCCCGCGTGGCCCCAGGCACAACTGCCTTTGCGACCAACCGCGTCGCACAGAACACCCGCGTCAGCGTCTCTCAGGAGACCCGCGTGGTTAAAATCTCTGATGTTCAGCATCAGGATGTTGTTGGTCTCTCTCCACCTACGCGACGCAACCGGAACGCTGAGCGTCGACAGAGGAGACGTGCGCGTCAGCTACAAGTTGGAACCTCTGGTTGTTCGACTGAGGCTGGACGTGACGTACAATCTGGCGCCTTGCCCGCGCCACGTCCAGCACGTGAAGTCCGCGTTTGGCGGCCCAAACGCGAGACTCCTCAAGCTAGGTCCTCTGAAGACCAACTCACCAAACGCCAAGGTGAAGCCTCTGCGCCTCATCAAGCGCGAGAGGAACGCGCCCATAGGCGTGGGGCCCAGCAGCCCACTCTCTCTCAAGTGTCTCTGCCCCGACACACCAACCAGCAACGCGACAGGCGCGTCTTGTCTCAACAGAGACGCCAGACGCGCGCCGAACAGCTGCGGCGCTAGAACCGCGTCCCTGAAGCCTGCGTCCAGGCTGTACAGCACATGGATGCCTCCCGTCTTCGACCTTGCGAGGCTAATCTTTTCAATCCCCCTCCCATGGATTTGAGGGATTATTTGACGAAGAAAAGAAGTGCCAATCAGGCCACTTCGTCGTGTTGCTGCCAATGGCTCATCCATATGCTCTCTGAGTGCCGTTGCGGATCAGGCATATATCAGCAGTCTTTAGTCAGACAGCTGACCCTGATTCCTCCGTCAGCTAAAAGAAGACGCTCCCACAGAAGGAGAACCTTCTCTGACGTTGAGTACCCGGAGCTCACTGCGAATATGAAAAGCAGGAGCAAGGGAAAATAACCTGCAGTCAGCTCAGATGAGTCTGACTCTGAACCAGAAGGGGTGTATCAACACACTCGCACCCGGACTGGGGCCATTCCCCCAATTGACTATAATGCGTTAGCCCATGGCATTGAAGTGAATGATTCTCACTCCGCCGTAGCGGAATCGAGGGCTTCGAACTCTTCCGTCGAGAAGGAGACCTCTGCCTACATGACAGGCACTCCTGAGGAGACGGCTAAACGTTTAGAACAGATCCAGAAGGCACAAATGGATATGATTCTTTCTCAGCAGGAATCTATCAACTCCCTCAAGCAGGCGATTGCACAGCTGCTTGAAGACAGGAGGAGGTCTCCTCCTAAAAAGTCAATGGGCAAAGGGAGAAAGGGAGAGAGCTCATCTTCCGCACCTTCTGAGGAGACGCGGCGATCTACTTTCGGCTCGTCCAAGTCCTCGTCGCAAGTAAAGGGCGACCAAGACCCGAGGAAGGCTCATGCTAAAAGAATGAGTCAACTGGAGCGACGCCTCGAGGCCCTTGCCAATCGCAAAGACCTCCAAGAAGTAGGAGTGGTTCGGCCCTATCCGGCTGAGTGGGACTTAGTTCCATACCCTCCTAAGTTCAAGGCTCCAACCCTCCAAGCATTCGACGGGAAGGGGTCACCCAACCAGCACATCTACTACTTTAAATCCCAAACCGGGAATGTAGTAGACAACGATGCTATCCTGGCGCGTCTGTTCATCGGCACCCTGAAAGGGTTGGCCTTTGAATGGTTCATGAAGCTCCCAGAAGGTTCTATCAAGAACTGGGGCGATTTGGAGAAGCTGTTCTTAACACGCTTCTTCGAAGATGACTCGGAAGTCACGATGCCCACCCTTTTGGCTACTAAACAGCGAAAGCGAGAGTCCGTTAAGTCTTTCGTGGAAAGGTTTCGGAACGTGGCACTCCGATGTCCGAGCGGCATGACCCAGGCCACCCTGGTGGAAACATGCCGCCACAATCTCCAAACCTCACTCCTTACTCAAATAGGAGTTGCTGAAAGCCGCACCTGGAAGCAATTAGTCCAACAAGGTGAACAGGCTGAGGAGATTGTCGCCCGCGTCAGAGCGGAGGAAGGTAAGCCTAGGCCGGAAAGGTCGACAAGGCGTGCGCCAGACACATCCCTCCAAACAAAGCGGAAGGATAATTTGGCAACGGAGACCAAATCTCCCGCCAAACCTCAATCAGGCAAGGCGAGTGGCTCTTCAAGTCAGCCTCGCGCCAACAAGCAATATTCCTTCAAAGAGGAACATATCGATTCGCTCTTTAAACTACTCAACAAGAGCAACCGACTAAAGCTCCCTGAAGCTCGGCGCCCCGAGGAAGTCGGCAAGACCGACAATCCCACCTATTGCTTGTACCACAGGATGCTCGGGCACCCTACTAAGAGCTGCTACGTCTTCAAGGACATCCTTCAAGCTCTGATTGACGCGGAGGTGTTAAAGCTCCGACCAGAGCAGAAGAAGGTGACGGCTAATGTGACGTCAGTTCTCCAGTTTGGAAGACAACCCCAACGCCTGCGGGGGTGGTCCCTATTCCAAGAGGAGAGCTGAGAATGGTCAACATAGACCCTCACCAGCAGCAAGAGAAAGGCCTGGTGCCCGCCCCTACACCTCAAGGGGAAATTATGTGGGTCCACCCTGACCTTGTCAATGAACATCAATGGACTACTGTGACCAACAGGAAATCCAAAGGCAAGGCAAAGGCTTCATCTTGCAATGTGGTGGGTGCCTCCTCTCTAGAAGCCGAGACTGATGTTCCCTCGTTAACCGACTCAGAGGAGGAAACAATCGTCTTGGCCGCAGAGCCCAACCAACCGATGACGGGAACCCGTTCGGGACAGCCATACTTGAAGCAGTATGGCGAGATGGCGGTAGTCCCTCCACAACCAGCTGCAGAACTAACCAAGCCCTCCACAAGACAACCTGTGGAGAAACAGAAAGAAACTCGATTTTCTCGAGTTCTTTCGAAAGGTATGGCGGAAGGATCCACGACACCTTACCGCTTTGATGTCCTGGCTCAACTAGCCAACATCCCGACACGCATTACCTTGTATGAACTTCTTAGACTATCAAAGTCGACCAGAGAAGCTCTACAAGAAGCTCTGGCAAATGCCGAGGTCTTCATGACCCAGGTGCCGAAGGAGGAAGATGTAGAGGATTGCCTCCACACCTCCCCAAATGCTCCCTGCATTACCTTCACAGCAGATGATATGCAGGTTAAAGGGAAGCATGATCGACCCCTGTATTTCACAGGGTATATTGGATCATCTGAGGTGAACCGCATTCAGGTAGATCCAGGGTCCGCGTTGAGCATCATGCCTCGCCGGGTCATGCAACATCTGGGCATTCCTACTCATCGTTTGAGCCCTACTCAGACAACTATCTATGGGTTCAATGCCAACCAGACCCGTCCGATGGGGAAAATCAAGCTCAAATGCCAGATTGGAAGCCTCAAGTCGGAAGTGACATGCTACGTCATCGACGCCGACACTTCCTACAATCTATTGCTGGGACGACCGTGGATTCACCGCAACTCCATCGTTCCCTCCACTCTCCACCAAGTCATGAAATACATTGACGGGAGTGGAAAGGTGCAGACGTTGATCGCCGAAAGGTATCCGTTCAAAGGGGTCGAGAATTATTTCACCGACTCTTTGCTGTACCAAGAACCGGTGGAGACGAATGAAGTCCCGCGACCAAAGGAGCCAGACTCTGGTAACGAAGCTGACACCGAGCCCGAGAAAGAAGAGTGCCTGTGGGAGTTAGAACTACTTGTAAAGAGCACTAATAAGCTCGATGTTGATAATACCACCGACGATGTAGGCGGTTGGTATATTAATGAAGATTTAGATTTTGCGTATTTTTCTGTGTTTGCTTCTGATTCAGTACCATCAGACACTAGCACCGAAGTAGACGATGACCCCTGGTCGGCAATAGATGCTTTGATATCGTTGCATGTACCAGTGAAGTCGTCCTTCGAGACATACCAAGATAATGGTAATGCGCAAGAATCTATATTTATGGTTCCAGCAAGACGGAAAGGCCAAAAACCAATTCTTTTGGGCGAATCTCGTCTGAACCAATGCCCCGCGAAGAATCGGAAGGCGAGGTAGATTGCCCTCAGTTCGGTCATTATGAACCAAAAGCACTCAAAATGATGAGATGCATGGGGTACGACCTGACCAACAGACCCGGGTTAAACTTCGGCAAAGGAAGGAGGACGCTGCTTCGATCCTTTGTGCCGAAAGGGAAGGCCCCCGATTATTATCATCGGACGCGCCGGGGGTTGGGCTATGTATCAACTCCGGTCCCATCAGCCTCCGATTCTCAAGAATCGTCGAGCAACGATTACTCTTCAGACACATCATCTTGGGAGTCAGATGTCAGTATCGGCAACATCTTCAAGGAACTTTCAGTGAACATGGTTTCGACAAGCCACCTAGAAGATGGAAATGAAGAAATGATCCAATCTGATACAGGTCCTTGGATCAAACATTTAAATGCTCTTTGAGACACTCGCTTTGAACAGCGCGAGCCACCCACAGAAGACAAGGTTGTTCAGATCAACCTAGGAGATGAGGCTAACCCTAAGCCCATCTTCATAAGTGACGGCCTGTCACCTTCGGAGAAAAAGGATCTAATATCTCTTGTACAAGAGTATATAGACGTCTTCGCCTGGAATTATGAGGACATGCCAGGACTCGATCCTCAGGTGGCTATGCACCGCCTCAACATCAATCCGGACGTAAAGCCTGTCAAACAACAGCAGCGACGGTTTCGTCCAGAAATAATGGAGGCAATTCAATCAGAAGTCAGAAAACTTATTGATTCTGGCTTCATAAGGGAAGAACAACATCCCGACTGGGTAGCCAACATCGTTCCCGTCGCCAAGAAGAACGGGAAGATCCGGATCTGCATCAACTTCCGCGATCTAAACGAGGCCTGCCCAAAGGACGAATTCCCATTGCCGATCACAGATGTCATGATTGACAATACTTGTGGATTCGAACGAATGTCCTTCATGGACGGATTCTCAGGATACAATCAAATCAAAATGTATCCTGATGACGAAAAGTATACCTCCTTCAGGACACCTCTAGGGGTATATTGCTACACCGTCATGCCCTTCGGACTGAAAAATGCAGGGGCAACATACCAAAGGGCCATGAACGCCATTTTCCATCAGCAAATACGCAAAACGGTGGAATGTTATGTTGATGACATCGCGGTAAAAAGCCGCACTAAAGGTGATCACATAGCGGACCTGAAAGTGATCTTCGACATCATGCGGGCTCATCAATTGAAGATGAATCCCACAAAGTCCTTCCTGGGGGTGGCCAGTGGCAAATTCTTAGGATTTGTTGTAACATCCACCGGAATTCACTTGGACCCGGAAAAGGTTCGCGCTATCCAGGAGATGCAACCCCCGAGAAATCTCAAAGAACTCAGGGGATTGCAGGGACGATTGGCGTACATCCGCAGGTTTATCTCAAACCTCTCCGAAAGATGCCAACCCTTCGCTAAGTTAATGAAGAAGGGTGTCTCATTCATTTGGGATGACGCTTGCCAACAAGCGTTCGAGGAAATCAAGCAATACCTCACCCAACCACCAGTACTTGCAGCTCCGGTATCCGGAAAGCCTTTCCTGGTGTACGTCCGGGCAATGGATCATTCTTTGGGAGCTCTATTAGCTCAGAATGATGATCACGGACGTGAGCAAGCAATCTACTATCTGAGTAGAACAATGATCAGAGCCGAACATCGGTATAACCCGATCGAGAAGGAATGTTTGGCATTAGTGTTCGCTATTCAGAAAATGCGGCACTATCTGGTAGGCCAAACTATAAACGTCATATCAAAAGTCAACCCCCTGAGGTTACTTATGACTAAGCCTTCATCATTAAACGGCCGGCTGGCAAAATGGGCCATGTTGCTCTCCCAATATGAGATGCACTTTTTACCACAAAAGGCCATTAAGGGACAAGCAGTGGCGGATTTCCTAGCTGAGCACCCAGATCCGAGGGCAGCTAAAGTCTACGAGGATCTCCCAGATGAAATTGCTGAAGTCTGCCTGACTCAGACATCGTTCGAAAGTCAAGTATGACAACTTTTCTTCGACGGTGCATCAAGAACAAGCCCAAAGGGACACGTAGTAGCGGGGGTAGGAGTAGTACTCGTATCCCCACAAAATTATGTGATTCCCCGAGCTGTCTCATTAACTGAGCCTTGTTCCAACAATGTGGCGGAGTACAACGCTCTTTTGATTGGGATGCAATTCGCCGATGAGATTGGCGTTAAAAATCTCGAGGCATACGGCGACTCTAAACTCATCGTCAGCCAAGTTCGCGGGGAGTACGAAGTCAGACATGAGGACCTAGTACCCTACCACAACGCAACTATCCGCATGGCCGAGGGGTTTACAAGCTTCTACATCGACCATGTACCGCGCAGGCAATATGCGCACGCGGATGCACTCGCATCCCTCGCGGCCTCCTTAGCTCTTCCAGCTGGAGCAATGGAGAAGATATTCGTCTACAGCCACGACCTGTATTGCCCGAGAAATGCTCTCGAGGGCTATCAAGAGTCAAAGGGAGATTGTCAAGGCAAAGAAGCACTGGAATTGTCAACCGGTCCAGAGCTTAAAGACTGGCGATTCCCCTACATTGATTTCGTCTTATACGACATTCTGCCTGAAGACACCAAAGAGGCGGCTGCCATTCGAAAGAAAGCCCCCAAATTCTATTATAATGCGATTACGCGAACATTGTATCGTCGATCGCATGACGGGATCTTGCTCCGGTACCTCTCACAAAAAGAAGCCCAAGAGGTATTGAGAGAAGCCCACGACGGTATGTGTGGAGCCCATCAACCTGGCCCAAAACTGGCACATCGACTCCAAAGATTGGGTTACTACTAGCCCAAGATGATTGCCGATGCCGTCACTTATGCTAAAAGATGTCACGCTTGCCAAGTGCATGGCGATTTCATCCATCAAGCACCAGGTTACCTCCACTCTACGACCTCTACCTGGCCATTTGAAATGTGGGGGATGGATGTGGTTGGCCCTATCAGCCCACCATCATCAAAAGGACATCGGTTTATTTTGGCAATAACCGATTACTTCTCTAAATGGGCCGAAGCCATCCCTTTGAAGGAGGTAAAATCGTCTAACGTGATCAAGTTTGTAAAACATCACGTTATTTACCGTTTCGGTGTACCTCGACGAATTGTCCATGACAATGGACCTCAGTTCATCAGCCAGGCTTTCCAGAGATTCTGCGCTAAGTTCAGAATTCAGAGTGTGTCCTCAACGGCATACTATCCTGCCGCTAATGGCCTCGCAGAAGCTTTCAACAAGACTATTGGCAAGCTTCTCAAAAGTTCTTCTCGAAAAGTCAACGAGACTGGGACGACAAGTTGGGTGAATGCTTATGGGCCTATCGCACAACTGTGCGAACCCCAACTAAAGCCACGCCATTTTCTTTGGTATACGGATGTGAAGCCGTGCTCCCATTGGAAATCCAAATTCCATCTCTACGCGTCGCCTTGACAGCGGAGATGACAACAGAGGAGAAGCATCGACAGCGACTCCAGGAACTGGAGGCCTTGGATGATAAACGTCTGCAGGCCCAATAACAAATCGAGCTCTATCAAGCTCGTATTACCAGAGCCTTCAACAAGAAAGTTAAAATGCGAACTTTCAAGAAAGGCGATCTTGTCTTAGCCGTCAGAAGACCCATGGTAATGACGCACAAGACAAAAGGAAAATTTCAACCCAAATGGGAAGGACCATTTGTAGTAGAGTCAGTCTACTCGAATGGGTCATATCGCCTCATAACCTCAAATGGCGATACACTCATGATGCCGATCAATGGCAGGTTCCTGAAGAAATACTATCCTTAGATGGTATTCTTCCGCTGATCAAGTTAAAAGTACACCTCTGATCAAAGTAAGAAGAATTTCTTCATTATAACATCCGACGCCCCCGACGGCTAAGGATAGAGGAAAATGTTGGCCTCTAAGCCCAACATAAGTCTTCGACAACTCATCATGCTGAGGGGAATAGCATGGCTAGCCCAACTCAAACGGTAGTTGGTAAAGGCACCTCAAATCCGTTGATAGCTGAGGGTTTGCTAAAAATCCTAAGTGGACTTAGTTCCACTCTCTCCTCCAATATCCCTTACCAATTCTCACCCACAGAATGGTAGGTCTACAAAATACAACCATTACTAAGTTAACACTATACCTCTGGTAATGAAAACTTTTCAATATTCCTTGTCGAGTACAAATTTTGTTTGTCAACTCTACACGGAGTATCAAACTTTCAAATTTGCCAAGTTAACACTATACCTCTGGCACTTTAAATTTTCACTTGTCAATTCTCACCAATAGAATAACAGGTCCTCAAATTGCTCTTATCATGAGTCGATCTTTGTCAAGTTAATACTACACCTCTGACAAATTACTGTTAAAGTTTAACACTACACCTCTAAACAGTAATCAGGTTTCTGTCAGGTTTAATATTACACCTCTGACAGTCACTTTTCTTCAGACTTCCATATCGAAGCTGAAATGGATGATGCTAAGTTAACATTACACCTCTAGCATCAAGTCGTTGCTAAGTTAAACAATACACCTATGGCCATGACTTTCCCTCGGACTTCCTTATACAAGCCGAGATGACCAATGCCAAGTTCAACATTACACCTCTAGCATTACCCTCACTGTCAAGTTAAACATTACACCTATGACAGTGACACTTCTGAGTTAAGTTAATATCACACCTCTGACTCATATCCTTGTCAAGTTAACATTACACTTCTGACAAGACCACTTTCAACCCGTTAAGTTAATATCAAACCTCTAACGGTAACAAACTTTCCTAGATTCCCCACGAGTCTAGTCTCACTTGTTATTCTCTTCAACAGAATAACAAGTCCACCTAAATATATTGTTAGGTTAATACTACACCATCAACAGTGTTTCCATCAAATCTCCAACTGAGCTCAATCAAGTTAATTCCAAACACTTGATAAAAGTTCACCCTCCTTGGGGGTACCAATTCTACTTGTCACTTTCTCTTGTAAAGTGGCAGGTCCACCAAAAATTATTTCATCTCTGTCAAGTTAATATTACACCTCTGACAGTATTGTGAGAGTTCCTGAAATAGGATCTTTCCCTACAAAGTTTGACTTATTAAGATTATCATCATAATTTTGACAAAGTCAAAGATTCTTTGCTTCTATGAGTCTAACTGAAGACAAAAGTTCAAGACAATGAAAGAGGCAAAAAAGAAAAGTGTCACTTTTATTTATTTTCAGGCATATGAAAGTGATACAAAATGCTCTTTTATACAATAAGATTGAGTGCTACAGTAAAAACGCTCTCTTATACAATAAGATTGAGTGTTACAGTTAAAACGCTCTCTTATACAATAAGATTGAGTGTTACAATTAAGGAGTACAAAGAAGTCCCTCTCTCTCTCTCAGAGGCCGTACTCACTCCTTGAAGCCGCATCTGATTCCAAGTGCATGATGTTTGAAAAAGCGCCAAACTGTGGCGACAATTGGAGCCGGTTGCACTATGGTGCATGACGTAAACATCGAAAGAGCCCTAGCTGACTAAGCTAAGAGCAATGGTGTTCTTGAGGTCCGGTGGCAGCAGAAAGCCCTGCAACCCTTCATTCATGAGCATCTCTTTCCCCAGCAGGCCATCCAGCAGACATGGAGAGTCCTCGATGTCACTTCTGGGGTGAGAGAGGAAGGGGATGCTAACCACCACTATATCCACCGTAACCCCCTCGCCGCCATCCTTACCCTGACCATCTCTTGCCAGCAGGCATGACTGGTGCAGTGGATCTGAAGAGACCTTGGCGAGGGTTAAGTCCTCGTTAGGGACATAATATATTCCCTTGTAGACGACGATGACCATAATATATTCCCTTGTAGATGAACATCGAACGAGTTCGCCAGCCGAAATATTCTTCCAGGGCCCAGCGAACCTGAAAAGGACACTCAAGCCTACCTGCAAGGAATAAACAAAGGAATCAGAAAATCTGGAACTTAGTATACTTCAACAAAGAAAACTAAGTGACAGACGCGGCTATTGTCGAAGACTTCAGACGCGGGAATGAGCCCGCGCAGTGAGTCAAAATATCGCGTCAACAGAAGCAGACGCGAATCAAAACTGTGCCACACACAGGATTCAAACGCGGTCTCATTTTGCGCCCGCGCCGAAAACACAAGGCACGAAAGGACTCTGACGCCGAAAATTGCCATCTCCCTGTCGAGGGAACAGGGGTTGCAAAATTCGGGTCTGAAACCTTCAGCCCGAGTTGGAATTCATCCAAGTCAGTGGCCTTAAAACGCGAGCTTCATGAGCAAAGTCAGCGCCAAGTGCCAAAGACTTCTGTACTCGCGTTCAGGGAAGTTTAAGTCGGCGGCGCAAATTCCAGAAGGAATGCACCAACTAAGCTTCATGAGGAAATCCAGATGATGATGATACCAAAGTGCAAACTTGGGTGGACTAGAAACATCACGGCAAGTCGGGACGGCATACCAGCAGAGGCCTCTGTCAAGAGTTTAACTCTCTGCATCGAAGCGCGGACATAAAAGGAGTTCAGAGAGATGCTTTCTGTTATTGAAATCACTTGACAGTGGTAATCTTCTGAAGAGACCAAACAGAAGCATGAAAGCTCTGGGTCATCTTCATCCATGGAGGCATACCCCTGGTGAAGTCCTTTGAAGGGGGAAGGCAGAAACTCTCAGAGCACTCGCTCTCAAAAAGAACACAGTATGGACTGTTAAAGGGAGAGAAGGAACCCCTATTTATAGGCAGCCCCTGATAGCTGTCATTAATGGTTCATTAATCAAAACCGTCAGCCTTAATGACCGCACGACCGTCAAAGTCCAATAGGAGTCTGACGCATGGAAGAAATCATTTTGATGATTCGCGAAGATCATGCGCCATGACTCTGCAGCGAGTCATCGCTTGACACGTGGAATAGATCATTTAATGAACCGGGAAATCCGCACGCCAAAAGGTGAAATCCGGTCGGTTCCCCAGGCCAACTGGCAGTGCAATCATGACATGGCACGGATTCGCACCCGACGGTCGCGTCTCTTCGATGGACATGCCCCGTCATCACCACCATAAATGCATTCAAAAAGTCGCGTCTCTCTAAGAAGTTCGCGTCTTTCCAGCCCGGCTGAACATCGCGTGTTCTTTATGGAAGATCAGTCGCGTTTTTCATTTGCAAAAAGACGCACCCCATGAAAGTCGCGTCTGTAAAGCAGTACTATCTCTGCTCTTCAAAAAGAACTGGCGTTCAGTCCTTGCTTCTGCAAATCAGTTCAACAGTACACTGGCACAAGCAGACGATCGTCCACTCCTGGCTTAAAGCACGTCCATGACAGACTAAAAGCAATCGGGGAGGTTTAGACTGTGTATCTAGACACTCAACACGATCAACTCTGGTGGCCTCAAAGAGTTCAACAGTACACTCACGAAGACCAACTCCAGATAAGATCAAACCCGGAGCATTAACAGTCCAGTCATAAAGGCGAATTCAGCTAGAGTCCAAAGTATTTCGAAATCCGTCCCAGTTAACTGCGGAATATCGAAAACTTTGGAGGGGTTCTATAGGTTGTCTAAAAATCACTAAAAGACAAGCCATTAAGAAGCAGAGTTTCAAGTTCTAGACGCGTGGGCTCGACACCCGCGTCTCAACCTCAAGGCGCGTGGGCTCGACACCCGCGTCTCAACATCAAGGCGCGTGGGCTCGACACCCGCGTCTCAACATCAAGGCGCGTGGGCTCGACACCCGCGTCTCAACATCAAGGCGCGTGGGCTCGACACCCGCGTCTCAACCTCAAGGCGCGTGGGCTCGACACCCGCGTCTCAAACTCAAGGCGCGTTGGCTCGACACCCGCGTCTCGGTTATAACCGCCCTGGTTATGGGGCCAGTCGCCGCCCACATAGCGGGGAGGTCAGCCCCTCGTTGTGGAGCGTTTTTAGGGGGCACGTTCACCCTGGAACCCCTATAAATAGCCCCGTCGCTATTGAAGAAGGGGTCGGATTTTCTTTAGTTAGACGACAACAAGACAAAGACACGGCAAAAAAAAAAAAGGAGAAAGAGAGCTCAACTCTTCGTCAAGCTCGCTGCGTACGAGTTGTCCTTTGCCTACCTTCTCTTTGAGAGTTTTGGTAGACAAGAGCTGTGTTACTCTCTCTATCAGCCAAAGAGAAGATCCCTGACGATCCCGACGGTCATCCGGTCAACGGAGAACAAGATTCACTCTCCACCGCCACACGAAGAACCCAGCACTAAACAAAGGGAGGATTCAAGACTCAACATCCTCCCTCCTTGTAATCGGAGTATTAATCCGTGGTAAACTTTCAATTGATTCAAGGAAACTTTACGCGAGATTCTTCCTCTGCGAACAGGACTCATATGTTATGTAATATTGTGGAACAATGGACTCCGATCATATGTAATGTTCAGGAACTATGAATGGTGACCATGCATGAAAATATTGTGTTGGGAACTAAATCCTTGTTGTTATATGTTGTTGAGATGCAAATTCGGGAAGGTGATGCAAGCATGTTATGTATGTATAAAGCTTGATTTGAGATGTATTGTGCTAAGATAAGTAGGCCATGTTGGCCGAAATCCTTATTTGGAATAAGTAGGCCGTGGAGCCGAAATTGTAGATATGTGTCATATAGGGAAATGAAATTTTAGGTGAGGTGCTGCCAAAATTTTTAGGAAAAATGGAGATCTGAAATTAAAGAGGGTCATTGGACTAACTCCTTGTCTATAAATTTTGGGACCATTACAGTTGGTATCAGAGCAGGCTTAGACAAGGTTAGCCTAGAAAGATGTAGCACGCAGGATTGATTATGTAATGGTGTGTAACTTGTATGTATGCTTGGGTAAGTTAGGCGAGTGGTATTGGAGAGACAGTAGAATCATAGGTGTAATTGACCCTGAAATGTATGATATTTAACTGTTCCCTTACATTTGAATTTGGGTACCCGCATACCTTAGTTCAAATGGATACTGCGAAGGGTGCGGGCCCTTTTGTATGGAATTCCAGTGGTATGGGACACTGGAAAGGGAGAGCAATCAAAATATCACACAAGTCGGGGTTAAACTAATTGGAGGGACACCCGAGTCCAATGGAGAATCTATGAAAGATGGGAATGATTAAAGAATTGATGATTCTCTAACATGTCTTGTTATATACATGCAGCTTATTGTTTTGAGGAATTGGAAGACAAACCATCTAATGTAAATCTTTTACTTCTACAGATGGGAGATTCTGATATGCCAGGATCATCATCCGATGGTTCAGAGTCGGAAAGTTTGAGTTGGATAGCGGATCACATGGATTGGGTTTACGAATCAGATGAGACTGATCCAGCAATCATCTTTAATGGCCCCCAGACAGCAAGGATACGGTGATTCTAATGGGACATGATGACGAAGATGTTGTTAGTGAGGCTGAGAGTGCTATAAGAAATATGCCAGTAACTTTAGACCTGGGAGTCTTACCCAGCGATGAGTTAAATCCCGAAGGAAGGATTTTTTTTGGAGGTATTTGGTGGGACTCCAGCTGGGCCGAAGATATGGATCTCTACGATGACCACGAGTATTGGAGATGTGAGAATGATGCTATGTTAGAGGAGGTAGTTCCTGAAGAAGAAGAAGACCCTGAGGAAGTGGATCCTGAAGAAGAAGAAGACCCTGAGGAAGTGAATCATGAAGAAGAAGAAGACCCTGAGGAAGAGGACCTAAAGGGAGGTGATTCTGTAGGGGACAACAAGGATGAAAGCTTCACTGGTTCTAATATAACTCCCTGAGAGGGACCTTCATGTGTGGCATTTTGGAAGGAGAAGTGTTGGCTCGCATAATTAGGGCTTTTTGGGGTGGAAAAGTTATTGTATGTGTTATATAAGAAATGTGTGTGAACGATGTACCTTATTATAAATGCACTTGTATATTTTGTAGGAATGTAAGCATGCCAATGTAAATCTTGTTATGGAAACATTTTGAAGATAAATGAAACTAGTATTTTGTTTATGGAACTGCTTCTGTTTGTTGTCAATTTTATTGTCGTTAATAAGATTTGACTGTTCTTTTAGGTATAGATGGACTTAAACTTTCCTCCATCTGATGCTAACTCTGAAGGCGATGTCCCATTGCACAGCACAATCAGGAGCGTCCATCCCCGACAAATCATGAGTTTGTGGGTGAACAATCAAATGTCAACCAGAGAGTTCTGGACAGAATGCCGGATTGGCTGGTGCAGCTGGCAACTATTAATAACCCCCGTAGAGCCCTAGAGCAATTTCAGAAGTTAAATCCACCAGCTTTTAAAGGAGGGGCCGATCCAATACAAGCTGAGGAGTGGCTTCGCCAGATTGAGAAGATACTAGACGTCATGGAATGCATTGAGAGTCAACGAGTATCTTTTACCTCCTTTATGTTCTAAGGGGAGGCAGAACGTTGGTGGGAAATGATTAAAGGTGGAGCCAAAACCTTGGGAAAAGAAATTTCTTCGAACTTTCTAGTTAAAAAGTTCAATGAAAAGTATATACCAGGAGTGGTAAAAGACAAGCTTGCAATGGAATTCCAAGATCTAAAACAAGATCATCTGACAGTGAGTCAGTATGAAGCTAAGTTTACCCAATTATCAAGATATGCTGAGAAGCTGGTGTCAGAAGAGGAGGATAGAACAAAAAGATTTGTGAGGGGCTTAAAGCCTGAAGTCAGGAGCAAATTAATCTCATTCCAACTACAAATTTATACCCAAGCTGTAGAGAAGGCACTAGAAGTTGAAAGAGATATGCAAGAAATTCAGGACATGAGGATCAGAGAGCTGCCTTCCGTAAAGCGCCCGTATACTAATATACCAAGTTTTGGAGCTTACCCCACCAGGCCTGACAGAAGTGCCGGGTCTCCCCTAATGCCCGTCCAAGGAACCAGGATGAACTCGTGGCCCAGGGGTAGGGGATTTCCTCATGTGACGTCACCAATATCTAAAATCACCTAGAGGGGGGTGAATAGGTGATGGCTATACTAAGTGACAAATTATGCGGATTAAAAACTAATTAACAATAAGCAACAATAATAAAAGGACTTGCAAGAAAATAGACAAGTAATAGTGCAAGTAAAGGGGAGAGAGTTTAGAGATAAGTGGACAATCGCAAACACGAGAATATGTTTCGAGGTTCGAGCCACTGCTCTACGTCCCCGCCTTCAACACGATAAAGGATTTCCACTATGCTTGATCTCACCGGATCGTCAATACAAGTTCTCACTAGAACTCTTTGAACACACTTGTCCTCTCTCACGGTGCCGCAACACCAACTAGGAGCTCACTAGCTCGCTTGAGGCTGATGCCTCTACAACTTCTCAATATGAAGAACGGTGATCAACACTTGACCACAAACAAAGCTCACTTGCACAATCCTATAACCAAGATGAGGAAAGAAACTTAGGGATTGTGTAGTGCACAAATCTAGAAGAGAAGTAGAGGAAAGCTTCAAGCTAAAAGGATTGGAAATTGGCTCAAAGAAAACTTTTACTAAAAGGCTAAACTTTTGAAAACTTTTACTTTTTCTTGTAAATCTTGTTATTTTAGTTGTAGAACACTCCCTCTATTTATAGGGGATGAAAACTGATTTACAAGGGCCAAGAGATTCGTTGGGGAAAATCCCAATACAAATCAAATCAGAAAAATAGTTGTTAGAATCTGTCAACAGATTCTGACTACTGTCGGTCGACCGGGCCGGTCGACCGCCAACGGTCGGATTTCCGACCGTTGGGAAAGCGGTCGATCGGGACGGTCGACCGAAGTCCCAAACAGAGAGTGAGTTCTCTCTTTCGGTCGAACGGTCCGGTCGACCGAGAAAAAACAGAGAGCACTGCTCTTGCTCTCGGTCGACCGTTCCGATCGACCGTTGTGCACATATGCACAATGGTGCATGTCGGTCGACCGATCCGGTCGACCGGACTAGGCCAAAAAACAGGTTATTGAAAGGCTTTTTGAAGATAGAAATTTTGATAAAAATTCTTTGGATAGTATATACAAAATAGAGTTCTAGGGCTTATAAAGACCAGGGTGTGATCATAGATCAACACCAAAATGATTTGAACTTTATTTTGATAAAAATTCTTTGTCTAAATAAAAACGGTTTTTTCCAAAACTTGTTTTTCCAAAATCTGATTTTTCCAAACTTTGTTTTTCCGAAACTTGGTTAGAAATTTTGTAAAAAAACTTGTTTGTAAGCATGAAGAAATATCAAATGTGTGTGTGTGTGTGACAATCCCAAAGTTATCAACCTCTATCATCTCGATCTTGACAAAATAGACTATAAATCCTAACTAAAATGGAAAATGTAAAAATACAAATCTTGTAGTAGTCTTCTCAACTTGTTTGATCCTGGAGCTCTTCTGTTGTGCTGGGCTCTGGGATCCAAATCTTCGCGGCTTCCAAATGTGTGAGTCTTGTGTTGGAGCCGTCAATCATCCTATGATTTTTACCTGAAACTCATTTAAACAAACTTATTAAAACATAACTACATATGGTTTGTTATCATCAAAACTTCGGGCTAATGGCCTTTGGGCCAACAATCTCCCCATTTTTGATGATGACAAAACATATAGAGTTATTACAATATTTTGGGTGGAGACTTCAAGTGAAGCTCCCCCTTAACATATGCATGTAAAATAATCTGATAAAGAGATGTACATGCATAACACAGGCATATATATAGGATATGAAAATGACACATATGCCAACCATCCATGCATACTAAAGAAACAGAAATACAGAAGTGTATGCATAGATGGTTACCTCCATCCATCCAGAAATACCTCCATCCTCCAAAAAATAGATGATTGGGTCAATAATAGCATAACACAAGATACAACCAATCACATATAACACATGGAGATAAGAAAGATAACTGCCATATCATACTGAAAAGATCACATGTCCACAATATCAATACAAGATAGGAGGTTCATGCCAACCTCAAAACACATGTCCATAACACAAATCCACTACAACACCAAATACATGTAGAAAAACAATAACATAGAGAATAAACACAGAAATAACTCTAACTCTAACTCCCAGATATCTCTCCCCCTTTTTGACATCATCAAAAGGGGTCACTCCTCATCAGAATCATGTCCATCAGAGTCCGTCGGCGGAGGTAGAGTAGAAGAAGAGGTCCTGGCAGGGAATGGAGGGCCGGTAGAAGGAAGTGGCTGAGCACGATCAGAAGAAGAGGAATTGGCCAATCAAACTTCTGGTAGATGCCGCCGAGACATGTATGCATATAGCGCATGGAATCACAGATATAGCTGAGATCATGGTCCAAACGTTGCTCCATCCGCTGATAATGTGCGGTCATCTCTGCGGAAATCTGCTGGCGATGCTCGGTCAACTCAGCAGAAATCTGCTGGCGATGCGCGGTCATCTCAGTAGAAAGCTGCAGGCGGTGCTCCTGAATCTGAGAGGATAAGGCAAGATAGGGATCAGAGGGAGCAGAAGAGCCAGAGGAGGATCCAGGGATATGAACAGTAGGAAAGATAGGCTGCGGCTGAGGAGCAGGAGGACGCTCCCTAGCACGCATTCTCTTGAGGAGGGTGCTGTTGATGTCAACTGACAGTTCAACCGACCGTTCAGAGGGAAGATCAAAGTTTAATTGCTTCAAAAGACGTGTAATGAGCATCCCAAAGGGCAAGTGCCGGTTTGGGACAAAAAGATGATCAGACGTCATATAATTGATGATGAGCCTAGGGATGTTAATTCTAATGCCTCGCAGAAGGCAATAGATGACAAGAGGAACAGAACCCCTAGCGTGACTATATTCTCCTGATTTTGGCAGGAGATTATAGAACACGATCTTGGCCAGGACCTGGGCGGTGAGAGTGTAGTTCTTCACCTCCTCGTTCCTAACTAAACCGGGGTTATCATCATCATGAAGCAATGTGGAGGCGGTGTGGGCAGACTCACCGTCAGGATAAACAAAATCATGCAAATCAAGGTTATAGATGTCTTCCCCTCACAGGAGAGGTGAAGGTGATGTGCAAATTCTTGAAGGGTGATGTCAATATCTCTGTCCAAGACTTTGGATCTTATATGGTTTTGTTCAAAGGTGAGATTTGAGTAAAAATATTGCACTAGGGAAGGATAACAGGTTCCCTAATTGTGACAAAATATTCTAAGAAACTGAATCTCAGAATAGATGCAAGATTTAGATGTTCAAAATCATTAAGCACAACAGATCTACCTGAATTCACATTTTTTGTGGAAATAATGACATATCTATATGAAGCATTTTGTGATACAAAAGGGGAGGATGAAGATTAAGAGGTTTTCCCTTTTCAGATCTAGTTGTTTTGGACATGGTTGAAGGATAATCAAGATGAATGCAAGATCTAAGCAAAAAGATATGGAATTAAGTAAGGAAAAATTGAAAATCTAAAGGAAAAGCTTATACCTTGAAATCACTGAAAAAAACAAGAAATCCTTAAGAAGGAGAGTTGATCTGGAGCCTGAAACAGCGTATCCCAATTTTTGGGATTAATTTGAGATTGGGAGAGTAAGAGAGGGTTTGGAATTGATCTAGGGTTGAGAGATGAGGAGAGAGGAGAGGTTGGAGGCAGTGAGAATGAGCGATTTGGGGGTTTGGGGATTTATATACAATCGGGTAAAAACAGCAAACCCGACTGCCGATCGACCGGGCTGGTCGACCAGTGGAAATCGAGAACACTCGCTTTCAGTCGGTCGACCGCTGCGGTCGACCGGCTACGGGTAGAAAAATTTTCTGTGTTTCCAGGCTATATCGGGCGACCGGGTTCGGTCGACCGGGCCTATGCCAGGCCAGATCGGTCGACCGGCCGGTCGACCGGTCATGCTGAAAACAGAAGGAAAATTAGTTTTTAAATTTTGGGTTTTTTAATTTAATATCCTTTAAACCACAAATGTATATTTATCTTGAAAAATCATAAAAATGATGTTGAAACAATTTAAATCTTTCTTGGCATGAAAAACAACAAAAATTATATTCATTTTTATTTATTATTATTAATATTTATTTCCATTTATTAATAAAGCGATAAATAAGAGTTGTTGAAGCCGAATACCCCGTTAAGGGTTCTGAACTTCTCCTCGACATTCCTCTAGATAAGAGTTGAGGCGCGCAGTTGCCATCTCTATTATTTGCTTAATTTAGTTAAATAAATTTTTATTATAAAACTTCATTTTAACAAAATCTTGATATATGGACAAATAACATATAGCAAAGAAACATGAATATATTCTCAATCATGGCAAAGATACAAACAAATGGATATGCAAGTTTACATATGGCACAATTTCACAAAAGTGTAACTACCATCCTATGCATAAAAAGAAATTTTTATGTGGAGAAGTTATCAAACCATAGGTATTCTCCAAAATGGTGCCTCTTCGATAGTGATGCAAACGACGATGTATTCGTTGAGCGTTGATGCATCCACCACCCGGCACCATCTCCCCCTAAGTCTTGGAGAGACGACACATCTGCATTAATCAAGTTTGGCGTGTCTTTTGGTACCCAAATCTTTTTGGGTCCTATAGGGTTAGTGTTTTCTCGAACCCAAACATTTTTATTTAACAAGTTTAGCTTAGCATAACAAAACTTTTCTAAATGGCCTTTGCGGTCACAATGAGCACAAGTATAAATTCTACCATATATAAATGCATGTTTGTGTGAGTGTGCATGCTTGTGTGTGTTTGATGCATGGTGATGAGTATGTTCCCCTTGGGATTTTCCTTTAGGAAACATAGATGCAAATTTTGTCATGTTAAAATCACATTTCTTTAAAGTTGTATCTAAAACTTCAATACGTTTTTGGATCTCTAAAAATTCATTTTTATTGCAAGTAGAAATAGGGCTTTTTCCTTTACAAGATGTTTTGTATTTTTCAAAATCCTTTTTCATTTTCTCAAAAGAATTTTATAATTCATTTTTCTCTTTTAAAACAAGTTCAAATTTACCTTTTAAAGAATCATTTTCCTTTTCAATTTTTATTTTGAGCTTGAGAAATTTCATACCTATTTTGTAATTCTTCAAAAAAATGTGCAAGTTCATCCATAGTTAAGTCTTCATCATCTAAAGAGTCTTCTAGACATACCTTGGAAGCATCATCGTCATGTGCCTTGAAGCACATGTGAGCGGCGTCGATCTCCTCTTCGGATTCCGACTCCGAGTCATCCCACGTGGCCACCATCGCCTTTTTCTTCTTTTGCCCATTCTTGGAGGTAGTAGCTTGTAGAGAGGGGCAATCGGCAATTAGGTGTTCCGTCTTCTTGCAATGAAAACATGGACCCGGTTCCTCTCTCTTCTTTTCAAATCTTCTTGAGGTCTCCCTCTTCGGAAGTTGCTTTGTCTACCTTTCTTATAGAACATTTTGCCCACCTTCCTTATGAGCAAGGCAAAGTCTTCATCGTAGTCTTCTGATGAATCCTCTTCATCATAGGAGGATGGAACGGCCTTGAAAGCAAGGGCTTTCTTCTTCGGTGCCTCCCTTTCTTCTCTCACCTTCATCTCCATCTCATGGGTTTTGAGATTGCCGATGAAGCCGGAGAGTCCATCTCCTCCCTATCATTTAGCTCCTTGAGGGTGGTTGTCTTGACTTCTCAAGACTTGGGAAGAGCTCTAATGACCTTTCGGATCTTTTGATCATTGTCGATGTTGTCACCTAAAGAAGATAGAGTATTAGTAATCTTGATAAAATGGGTGAGCATATCATCTATGCCTTCATTATCAAGCATATAGAAATTCTCATATTGAGAACGGAGCAAGTCAATTTTAGATCTCTTGACTTGCGATGTCCTCTCATGAGTAACAATAAGCACATTCCAAACTTCAAAAGCAGATTTGCAATTTATGATGCGGGAAAGATCATCTTCATTTAATGCTTGAGTGAGTGCGTATTGGGCTCCAGCATTGGCCTCATAGTCCTTAGAGGTTTCTTCTGACCATGTCTTCTCATCAGTGAGAGGTTCAATAAATTCTTTGGTGATGGACCTGGCAACTCTAACTCCTAGAGATTTTAGGAATAGGTTCATTTTAACCTTCCAAATGGGAAAGTTCAACCCATCAAATTTGGGTGGGGACTTGATGCTAGAAAAGTCAACTGACGCCATGAATATGAGTATAGTGCACAACAAATAATAAATGCAACAAATGATATAGCCAATAATGAGGATCTCCCTAAGGTGGTTAAACCAAGTGCTAGGGTTAGGCTCTGATACCAATTGAAATCACCTAGAGGGGGGTGAATAGGTGATGGCTATACTAAGTGACAATTATGCGAATTAAAAACTAATTAACAATAAGCAACAATAATAAAAGGACTTGCAAGAAAATATACAAGTAATAGTGCAAGTAAAGGAGAGAGAGAGTTTAGAGATAAGTGGACAATCGCAAACACGAGAATATTTTTCGAGGTTCGAGCCACTGCTCTACGTCCCGCTTTCAACACGATGAAGGATTTCCACTATGCTTGATCCCACCGGATCGTCAATATAAGTTCTCACTAGAACTCTTTGGACACACTTGTCCTCTCTCACGGTGCCGCAACACCAACTAGGAGCTCACTAGCTCGCTTGAGGCCAATGCCTCTACAACTTCTCAATATGAAGAACGGTGATCAACACTTGACCACAAACAAAGCTCACTTGCACAATCCTATAACCAAGATGAGGAAATGAAACTTAGGGATTGTGTAGTGCACAAATCTAGAAGAGAAGTAGAGGAAAGCTTCAAGCAAAAAGGATTGGAAATTTGGCTCAAAGAAAACTTTTTGCTAAAAGGCTAAACTTTTGAAAACTTTTACTTTTTCTTGTAAATCTTGTTATTTTAGTTGTAGAACACTCCCTCTATTTATAGGGGATGAAAACTAGTTTACAAGGGCCAAGAGATTTGTTGGGGGAAATCTCAACACAAATCAAATCAAAAAATAGCTGTTGGAATCTGTCAGCAGATTCTGACTACTATCGTCGACCGGGCCGGTCGACCGCCAACGGTCGGATTTCCGACCGTTGGGAAAGCGGTCGACCGGGACGGTCGACCGAAGTCCCAAACAGAGAGTGAGTTCTCTCTTTCGGTCGAACGGTCCGGTCGACCGAGAAAAAACAGAGAGCATTGCTCTTGCTCTCGGTCGACCGTTCCGGTCGACCGTTGTGCACATATGCACAATGGTGCATGTCAGTCGACCGATCCGGTCGACCGGACTAGGCAAAAAAATAGGTTATTGAAAGGGCTTTTTGAAGATAGAAATTTTGATAAAAATTCTTTGGATAGGTATATACAAAATAGAGTTCTAGGGCTTACAAAGACCAGGGTGTGATCATAGATCAACATTAAAATGATTTGAACTTTATTTTGATAAAAATTCTTTGTCTAAATAAAAACGGTTTTTCCAAAAACTTGTTTTTCCAAAAACTTGTTTTTCCAAAAAACCGATTTTTCCAAACTTTGTTTTTCTGAAACTTGGTTAGAAATTTTGTAATAAAAACTTGTTTGTAAGCATGAAGCAATATCAAACGTGTGGTGTGACAATCCCAAAGTTATCAATCTCTATCATCTCGGTCTTGACAAAATAGACTATAAATCCTAACTAAAATGGAAAATGTAAAATACAAATCTTGTAGTAGTCTTCTCAACTTATTTGATCCTGGAGCTCTTCTATTGTGCTGGGCTCTGGGATCCAAATCTTCACGGCTTCCAAATGTGTGAGTCTTGTGTTGGAGCCATCAATCATCCTATGATTTTTACCTGAAACTCATTTAAACAAACTTATTAAAACATAACTACATATGGTTTGTTATCATCAAAACTTCGGGCTAATGGCCTTTGGGCCAACAATATCCTCCCCACGCTCTAGCCTTGCGGGGAACATGTGGTGCCCAAGGTGTAACCGAAATCACACTGGCAGTTGCTCCATCGGTAAACAATGATTTGCTTGCGGCAAACTGGGTCACATGAAGAGAGATTGTCCAACTTTACACGGACATCCAGGGGCTAGTAGGGGAACAGGTAGACCGACCATGGGCATCGCCCCAATAGCAGGAGGACAAACAATCGCCTTTCGGCAACCTGTCAACAAAACTCGCACAATCAAGACTCAAGCATCAGTGCAGCAACCCAGAGCTCAAGGAAGAATGAATGCGATAACTCCGCAGGAGGCTCGAGCATCTAACGCAGTGGTCGAAGGTACTGTCTGTATATCTGAAAAAATTGCTCGAGTATTATTTGGTCCCGGTCTACCCACTCCTTTATTTCTTCATCATTTGCAAACAACAATTAACAAGGAATCTGAACCCATGAATTATCAACTAGTGGTGTCAACCCCTGTAGGCGCGAAATTGACCACTAATGTGTATTATAAAGGATGTGAAATTATTATAGGGAAATGAAAACACAAGCAGATCTAATTAAAATAGGAGAGATAGAATTTGACCTCATTCTAGGATGGATTGGTTGTCAACATAGCGTGCTCATGTAGACTGTCATCAGAAGAGAATAATCTTTAAGTTGGAGGGAGCTTCAGAAAAATGAAGGGGCGAAGAATAAAATTTGCACTTCGGTCATTTCAGCTATAAAGGCCACTAAGTTATTAAGGCGAGGATGTCAAGGATTCCTAGCAACCATTATTTTGAGGAAGACGAGATGAGAAAAATTGAAAATATAGAAGTTATAAGGGAATCCCCTGATGTTTTCCCGGATGATCTACCCGGCTTACCCCAGATAGGGAAGTAGAATTTTTCATTAATCTTCTACCAGGAACAAGTCTATATCAAAGGCACTTATAGAATGTCGCCCGCAGAGATGAAAGAATTGAAGGGCCAACTGCAAGAGTTACTAAGTCTCAGATTTGTTCGGCTGAATGTATCACCTTGGGGTGCTCCCGTACTATTTGTAAAGAAGAAAGATGGGAGCATGAGACTGTGCATAGATTATCGTGAACTGAACAAAGTCACTATCAAAAATCGATATCCACTGCCGAGGATTGATGACCTTTTTGACAACTTCAGGGTGCCAGCATATTATCCAAGATAGATCTAAGATCTGGTATCATCAGTTAAAGATAAACCGGAAGATGTCTCCAAGACGGCTTTTCGGACCAGATATGGCTACTATGAGTTTTTAGTGATGCCATTTGGCTTGACCAATGCCCCAGCAGCATTTGTGGACTTGATGAATAGGATCTTTCAGCCATACCTTGATCAATTCGTGGTGGTGTTTATTGATGACATACTAATTTACTCAAGAAGCAAAGAAGAACATGAAAGGCACTTAAGGATAATATTACAACTATTGAGAGAGAAACAACTCTATGCAAAACTTAAGAAGTGTGAGTTCTGGCTGGAAAAAGTTGGATTCCTCGGTCACATCATAGATAAGGAAGGAATATCAGTGGATCCTGCGAAGATCGAGGCGATTAAGGAGTGGCCTCGACCTACCAATGTCACGGAAGTGCGAAGCTTCCTAGGATTGGCTGGGTATTACCGGAGATTTGTAGAAGGATTCTCTAGAATAGCTGCATCCTTATCACAGTTAACCAAGAAGGCCTCAAATTCTATTGGGGAGATAGTCAGGAGAAAAGTTTTCAAGAATTAAAGGATAAACTAACATCAGCTCCAATCTTAGCCATGCCCACTGGGACTGAAGGTTATGTTGTATACAGTGATGCGTCGAAGTCGGGACTGGGGTGTGTATTGATGCAACATGGGAGAGTAATTGCATATGTTTCTAGACAACTAAGGAACCATGAGAGGAATTACCCAACCCATGATCTCAAGCTAGCTGCAGTCATTTTTGCCTTAAAAATATGGCGACACTACCTTTATGGGGTATTATGTGATATATATACAGATCATAAGAGCCTAAAATATATCTTTACCCAAAAGGAATTGAATATGCACCAGAGAAGATGGTTGGAGTTAATGAAGGATTATGATTTGGACATTTATTATCACCCTGGGAAGGCCAATGGGTGGCTGATGCTCTTAGTAGGAAGTCTGGGGGATCCTTAATTGTATTGTTAACCCAACAATCGGGCTTGTTACAAGAGATGGGGAGGATGCAACTTGAAATCCAAGTAAGAGACCCAGGAGGGGGATGGGTCAGGTAAATCAAGTCAGCATTGGCTTCGACCTCTATGAAGAAATCAAGGAAGCACAACAGAAGGATGATCAGGCAACTAAAAATTTTGAAAGGGTGCAAAGAGGCGAAACTCAAGATTTTACCATTGTAAGAAATTTACTGAGAAAGGGGAGCCGGATATATATACTACTCCAGACATTAGGCTCAAGGAGCGAATTATGACTGAAGCTCATTGCACCCCTTATACAGCTCACCCAGGAACAACAAAAATGTATCAGGATCTGAGAACAATTTTTTGGTGGGAAGGAATAAAAAAGGACATAGCTAAATTTGTGCAGAGATGTTTGATATGCTAATAAGTTAAGGCTGAACACAAGAAGCCTCCGGGACTTCTCATGCCCCTGCAAGTCCTCGAGTGGAAGTGGAGCCACATTACTATGGATTTTGTGTCAGGACTCCCTAGATCCCCTCAGGGACATGATGCCATATGGGTGATAGTCGACCGACTCACAAAGTCCGCTCATTTCCTACCCATTTGAGTAAACTACTCGATG
>JAVJIF010028032.1:0-70434 GCA_038442645.1 Agave tequilana | reverse complement strand
TGACCAAAGGTCACACCCAAATCGAGGGAATTAATTTTGAGGAAACCTTTAACACCCGTAGCACGGCTCGAAGCTATACGGATCACACCTAGTTTTTACTTCTTATAAAATTTTCAAAACTTTTTCAAATGGATGCCAAAGTTACATTTTTAAATGGTTTTATTGAAGAAGAAGTATATGTTAAACACCTCTCGGGGTTTGTTGATCCTATGCATCCAAATTTTTATTTTCAAACTAGAAAAACTTTCTATGGTTTAAACAAGCTCCTAGAGCTTGGTATGAAAGACTTTCAATATTTCTTCTTTCAATGGTTTTGTTAAGGTAAAGCGGATACTACTTTATTTACTAAGTATGTTGATAGTGACATTCTCACTGTTCAAATTTATATTGATGATATAATTTTTGAATCTACTAACGAATTACTTTGCAAAAGTTTGAATCATGTATGCAAATGAGTTTGAAATGTCTATGATGGAGAACTAAACTACTTCCTTGGACTCCAAATCAAGCAAAGGAGTGATGAGATCTTTATAAGTCAAGTTAAGTACACAAAGGAACTCATCAGAAATTCGGACTTGAAGGGTCAAAGACTATCAAAACTCCCATGGCTACCACAACCAAACTTGACAAGGATGAACAAGGTAAAGTGTAGACATAAAACTTTATAGAAGCATGATTTGTAGTTTGTTGTATTTAACGGCTAGTAGGCCGGATATTATGTTTAGTGTATATCTTTGTGCTAGATTCCAATCTTATCCTAAAGAGCCCCACTTGATTGCGGTAAAATGCATTATTCGATACCTCAAGGGCACTATTGGAATGGGTCTACGGTATCCGAAGACCAGACATTTTCAATGATGGGTTTTTTGGATGCCGACTATGCAAGTAGAAACATGTCAGTTTCTAGGAAATTGTCTTGTTTCATGGTCTTCCAAGAAACAAAATATGTAGCCCTCTCAACCGCCGAGGCGGAGTATGTTGCGGCTGGGACTTGTTGTGCTCAAGTTGTTTGGATAAAACATACTCTCCTTGATTATGATTTGCATTATGACCATGTTAAAATATTTTGTGATAATACTAGTACTATTCATATGACTAAAAATGCAAATCAATGTAGTAAGACTAAGTACATAGAGATTCGATATCACTTTCTTAGAGATCATTATGAGAAAGGTGATATTGATATTGATTATGTTTCTACTGAATTTCAACTTGCAGATATTTTTACTAAACCACTTGATTTTAACAGATTTTCTTTATATGTGGTGAACTAAATATTTGTATTATTGATTGATGAGATTTCATGATTGTTTACTAACCCTTTTTGATGTATGACAAATAGAGGGAGAAGTATTTGTGGTGGTTTCATGTTTTGCTTTCATGTTTTGTACATGTTCATGTTTTGTACATGTTTATCTCATATATGTAGGTTTCATGTTTTATACATGTTCATATATGTATATTTTTTCATGTTTATACTTAATAATAGAGTATCATTTGAGGAGGAGCTTTTACCTCCCTCCTATATTTTATTTTATAGCTTATATGTTTTGTCATCATCAAAAAGGGGAGATTGTTGGCGCAAAGGTTACAATTCTCGGTTATTTGTTTTGATGACAATAAACTATATAAAAGCTAGTTGGGACTAATAGAAGTTCAAGAATGAATTTCAGGTTGTACAGGTATGGATGGCTCAAGCATGGATATTAGGCTCTAACTCAATCACTGATTAACATCAAGTTTCAGAGACGCCTGCTTGTAGACTCATCTTATAAATAGTTTTTATTAAAGATTAGTATATATATGGTTGAAGCTCAAAATACACACACACCCCAAAATGCACATTTTTCTAAAGTATTTTTTATCAAGTTTTGAACTTATATCTAGCAGCTATATATGTTTCCTATCTTCCAAAATCTAAACAAAAATATTTCAAAATTTTATATATCTTCAAAAAGATTTTTTTCAAAAACTGTTTTGGCCATGGTAGGTTGACCGGCGGTCGACCATGCCTATTACATGCCAGAACGGTCGACCGCATACGGTCGATCGGAGTTCTGGCAATTGGGGGTGTGCACGTTTTGCACGTTCCCGGTCGACAAGGCGGTCGACCGGGCGGTCGACCGACTGTAAGTAGTGATCGGTCGCTAATATTGCATATTCATTATCAATTCTCATATTTATTTATAGAATAAACTTTGCTTTCTCCTAATTATTGTTTAATTTATTTGCAGGCCCATTACTAAAGGAGAGAAGATAAATGAGCACAAAAGCCCATCAAATTCTGATTTAAATCAGAATTAATTTGAAATTAGTAAATCAGGGCAGATCAGGTCAGTTCAGATCGGTTGAAAATCAGTTAGAAACATATCTCTTCAAATCAATCGGTTAAAACCAACGATCAAAGGTCGTTTCGTCAAATCCAGAGCTGAAATGAGAAATCCAGCTGAAGATAAAGTCAGATCGCGAAACCAGGAGGCACCACCCCCCGGATGTGGCCACTGGCCACACCCAAGCCGCGAAAACGTGACCAGAGTCGCATTTCTATGGCTTTGTTGCAACTGTTGGGGAGCGTTTGCTCCCCCTATCTTCGTACACCCCTCCCCATTGGGTTTACCTATAAATACTGGGATTTTCAGAGCGTACAGTAGATGACCATTCAGAGATAGATTCTAGGCCAGTTTTTCATTTTTTTAGTGAGGTTTTTAGTTTTTATTTATGTAATTTTCAGTTTTCATTTAGTAACTCAGAGGAGATCAGAGCTTCATAGGAAAATGAGAGTGAAGCTTGTGCTGAGAGTAACACTAGTGTAAGTTGTTCTTCTTTTCTCTTATTGTTACAAAATCGAATCTATAGTTGCATTTTCATGTACTTTTTTCGTCTTTTCTACTTCTCTTCTTTTTATACCAATTGCTATCCAAGTGAGTCTTATAGCATCGAGAGAGCCTTGCCTTCACGAGTGCCACTGATAGCTCATGACGATAGATTTTTAGTCTCATTCTGTATCACTTCATTCTTGCGTCGTCTTGATGATATAATGTGGAAGAGATGGGAATCAACTCTTATGGGCTATGCGCTGATCGCCTCACTTTAAGGTAAAATCATTGCCACAGATTCAAGGTAAGTGTTTGGCTAAAGGAGGTAAGTAACTTTTAGTTTCTTTTCTTTTAATTCTTTAGTTTAGAACACCACGATCTACCATTTCTTTTATCACTCTTTTTTCAATTTCTTTGTACATATCCATTTCTAGTTTCTCCATCTTCCCAATCTACCACTTTCTTCCTAACTTGATTGTAATTTTTTTTCCTTTTCTTTTTAAGAACTAAAAGAAGATCTTTAATCATTCTTTGTAACCAAAAGAAGAACTTACTAAAAGCTTTCATCGCTAGTCCCTCATTGTGATCATGACCCGCATAGCCACTAACTATAGCAGTAGATTTAAGCACCTTGTACTACTATTTTAAAAGTTCTGAAATTCTGTATTTTGTGTGCAGGTTATAACTCAATTAAATTTTGGCGTCGTTGCTAGAGAGGGACGGTAAGTTATTCTCTTTTTATATTTACATTTTTGTTAACTTTCTTCTTTATTTTTGGTGTACAGATTTAACAAGGAATATTTGCGGCAGTGGACATATAAGTGGCCCTGGACTCTGCTCAAGAAAGCAGAGCCCAGAAGCCCTCAGATTTGCTACATTTCTGTGACAATCTGTGTGAACTACTAACCTGTATTTTCTGTAGGTTGGATGAATTGTATAGTTTAATATCTGTCGCATTTATTTTCTTATTTGACTCACTGTATATACATTTCTATCACAACAATAAAAAGTTGATTGTAAATGCTAAAAATGATTTAGACTTTGCATTTAAGCACGTGTCTATTTCATTACATTTTCTATATACTGTTGAAGAGTGCTTGAGCCAAGGTATGTGTGCATAGCATTTAGTATAAGGTTCATTCTTGTATGAAATATTGCTTGAGTGTTACTTTTTTCTATATACTTGTACACTGCACTAAATTAATTTAAGGGCTTGTCCAATAAACAAGATAAGGTGGGGAAATCATTACCCTCCTTAGCCCACAAACAATCTCCTCACTCACTAACCCAAGCCTAATTAAAACTGAGTAGATGTTGGCCCTAGGGACATCTCAGACTCAAATAGGAGACTGCCTAAGGGGGAAGTTGATTTGAATCAGACTTTTACCAAATCGGTGACTAAGGTGGGGGATGAGGGGCGAAACCCCAAAGGCTGGTGATGTGGCTTAATTAGGCCTGTCGCTTTTGCGCGGATACCTCTCACCAATTTTACCCTTACCTAGCCGATTAACTTGTGGTCAGATTCAGCAATATACCCCCCGTGGACAGTTTAACTAGTTAGGAGTCGTCTAGGTCTAAAGTTTGCCCTAACTTAGATTAGATTTTTTTTCTTTATATTTGTTTACTTTTTTGTTTGTTTTTCTTTGTTTGACATTTCCTGTGTGATATGACTTATAATAATAATTTTTCAATTTTAATGGTAATTCATATTATACCCGACCTCTTTTTCAGATATTACCAACCCGGCATATCATAACTTTAACCAACCTAGTGTGTCAGATTGGTCTTATCCGAATCAATATAACTCATGCCCTAATCTTAAGACATAATTTCCAAAATAATTTCAACTTTTCACAGAGTCAATGGGGATTCGCCTCCCCCGAGTCTAATTTTCAACCAACTTATCCTCGTTATCCACCTTGTCCACAATATTTATAAGATTCATACTCAGTTCCACCAGTTCAAAATAAAGAACTATCAATCTTGAAAATAAGTATGTGTGAGTCCATGTAACAATCACAAAATCTGACGAACTCACAATTTCACCACAAATTTCAAAACAAAACTTCATCTTTTCAAGTCCAATCGCAATAAAACAATGAACTAATCAACTATGAAAAGATGCTTGAAGCCATGACTCAGGCTCAAATCGCTCGTAATCATGACATAGATATGATGGTCCAAACTCTCTATTCTCACCGTTTGATCATTTCTGATGTCGCTAATCATTCTGTTAGAGCCGAAGAATCATGTCGTTTTGGAAAATAAGATTCCATTTCAGCACAACCATTTGAACTTGCCTAAACTCTAAATTTTGAAAATAACATTGACAGTTTGGCAAGTTATCCCTTTCCTGAAATTGAACTTGAGAATGAATATGATCCTGAACCCCAACTTGGTGATTCAATTCTACTTCCTGATTAAATAATGACTCCGGTGTCTTCACCTGATTTCAATCTTTTTCCCGAGTCAACATTGGATCCTATGCGAATTCATCATGAAATTGAATTGCCCATCTTTGATGATCATCATATTGAACTTGACCAATTTCATACTTTTGAAAGTCCCATTAACAAATTGACAAGTTCTCATTTCTGTGAAATTGAACTCAATGAGAAATGTGACCTATATTCTCAAATTTGTGATCCAGTTTAAATTCATGAATCAATATTGACTCCTGTTTTGCTACCCAACTTGAGTAATAGTTTAGAGTCAGTTTCGATTCCCACACCTGTCATTCTTGAACTTAAATCACCAATGTTAAGTCACATTCCGTTGTTGGGAAATGAATATGGACTTGAGTTTCAACTTCTTGATATGGACCCACTTCCTGAACCAATCTCGACTCCTGAGCCTTTACTTGACTTAAGTCACTTTCCTGAGTCGGTCTTAGTTCTCGTGCTTTCTAAATCCAAGTCAATCATTCTATCTTTTCACACTCTATTTTGGGACAAGGGTGTTGATAAAATTGACTCCGAAATTAATTATGAAATTTGAAAATTAGATGGGATAAAATATTTAATAAAAATCATTCATGTATACATCATTTTAGTGAGTTATATTAGAGAGATTTCTGGTGGGGAACCTCTGAACTCCACGAAAATTTAATTGGGCCACATTTGGTGGACCAATTAGACTACCATCGGAACCACCATCTTAAGGTAATATTTTTCTTACCTTTTTTCTTTTTCATGCATCTATGCATTAATTCATACATTAAGGACAATGCATGAGATAGGTGTGGGGGAGGGTCTAACATAACTTAGATTCTTCTTTTTATTTTAAAAAAAAGAAGAAAAAATTAACATTTCCTTTACTTTTAAAAAAAATTTGAAAATAGAAATAATATTTTGACATATTTTTTTTTGTAAGAAATTAAGTCAATTTTAAAGAATAGGAAAATCAAAATTAGGATTTCTTATACTTGATCAAAAGAAGATTGTTTGTTTGATTTTTAGAGTTAGGAAGATTAGTTTTGATCTTTACCTTGATGAAATATGCACACTTCATACACTTACACACTTCAGATTCAAAACAAAGATTCTTATCCTTTAAAAAAAAAGAGAGAAAAATATATCAATAAAAGATAAACAAATCTAATTATTGATTAGCTATGTGCTTTGGCCTAAGCAAGCCTTGGTATTTATGCGAAAGATGATTAGATAAGTTTGAGAAAAATATATATAATAAAAATCTTCTGATTAAGCTGGGTATTTGTGCCTAATAAAGCATACGTATTCACGCATAAAAGTGGTTCATATAATAAAATTCTTAGTTTTGAGGCCTTGTTTGCTCGAGTCCTTAAGTCCTTGGGGCGTTTTCTCACCTGGTGCCCTAAGACTGTTTGGTTTAGGAGTCACCGATTAGAAGCTCGTTACATGGGCAAATTAGAAAGGCTAATAGAACTAAGGAATAATGCCAGAAAAAATAAAAAAATAATAAATAAATAAGGCATAAGCGTCAGAGTTAAAGAACCCTTAGTCAAAATTTCACTATCACAAAGATGCATATGACTTAGGGTAAAGTAATAGACTAGATGAGAAATACAATTTGACTCCTTACTTTGATTGATAACAAATTTTTGAATAGAGACTAAGTTTAGGAATGAAAAATTCATTTTCCTATAACTTATAGATTACTTAAAACTTACAATAATATTTAAAATATTTTTCTTTCAAAATGTGTTTTCAAACTTCTAACATTTTTCTCTCTTTACGAATTTTGTGGGTATAATCCACTGAAAACTCTCATGAGATAAAACTCGTCCTCTAGGGGAAACCTAGAGGTTTAACGGCTTGTTGCACATACTCAGTGCAATCGCGTGACCTGCAAAAGTGGTCTAATAATTTTTGTTTAGTTGTTTTGCTCGTGGACGAGCAAAAGATAGGTATGGGGGTGTGATCGGTCACAATATTGCACATTCATTATCATATTCAAATACTTATTATAGAATAAACTCTGCTTTTTCTTAATTATTGTTTTATTTATTTGTAGGCCCATTACTAAAGGAGAGGGAAGAGAAACGAGCCCAAAAGCCCATCAAATTCTGATTTAAATCAGAATTAATTTGAAGTCAATAAATCAGGGCAGATCAGGTCTGTTCAGATCGGTTGAAAACCAGTTAAAAATATATCGCTTCAAATTAATCGGTTAAAACCAACGATCAAAGACCGTTTCGTCAAATGCAGGAGCTGAAACGAGAAATTCAGCTGAAGATAAAGTCAGATCGCGAAACCAAGAGGCACCACCCCCCGGGTGTGGCCACCTGGCCACCCCCAGGCCACTGAAACGCGGCTTTGGTCGTGTTTTCGCAGCTTTGTTGCAACTGTTGGGGGAGGTTTGCTCCCCCTATCTTCGTACACCCATCCCCGTTGGGTTTTGCCTATAAATACTGAGATTTTCAGAGCGTACAGAGGACGACCATGCAGAGATTGATTCTAGGCCAGTTTTCATTCTTTTTAGTGTAGGTTTTTAGTTTTCTTTTTATGTAATTTTCAGTTTTCGTTTATGTAACTTAGAGGAGATTAGAGTTTCATAGGAGAATGAGAGTGAAGCTTGCACTGAGAGTGACACCGGTATAAGTTGTTCTTCTTTTCTCTTATTGTTACAAAATCAAATCTATAGTTGTATTTTTCATGTACTTTATTTTTGTGTTTTTCTTCTTCTTTTCTACTTCTCTCCTTTTTGTACCAATTGCTATCCAAGTGAGTCTTATAGCATCGAAAGAGCTTTGACTTTGCGAGTGCCACCGATAGCTCATGACGATGGATTTTTAGTCTCATTCCATATCACTTCATTCTTGCATCATCTTGATGATATAATGTGGAAGCGACGGGAATCAACTCTTATGGGCTATGCGGTGATCGCCTCACTTCAAGGTAACAACATTTTCACAGATTCAAGGTAAGTATTTGGCCAAAGGAGGTAAGTAACTTTTAGTTTCTTTTTTTTTAATTCTTTAGTTTAGAACACCACAATCTACAATTTTTTTTATCACTCTTTTTTCAATTTCTTTGTACATATTCATTCTAGTTTCTCCATCTTCTCAATCTACCACTTTCTTCTTAACTTGATTGTAATTTATTTTTCTTTTCTTTTAAGAACTAAAAGAAGATCTTTAACCATTCTTTGTAACCTAAAAGAGAACTTACTAAAAAGCTTTCATCGCTAGTCCCTCCTTGTAGATCACGACCGCATAGCCACATGCTATAGCGGTAGAATTGAGCACCTTGCACTACTGTTTTAAAAGTTCTAAATTCTGTATTATGTTCAGGTTATAACTCAATCAAGTAGCCAACTCTCGGTTTGGCACGATCAACCGACCGTCGACCAGGGAGTGCTAACGGTCAAATTTTTTAATCTACCGGTCGACCGGCCGGTAGACCGCTAGTTTGCCAGATTGATAATTCTGACTGTTTTATTTTAGTTATTTTTAAAATATGTTTAAAAACAAAACGTGGATAGTTGATTTTGAGGGTCAATTTATTCCTCTTTTATGCTGGTAAAACTATTCTAAGTTTACTCTTCCTAAAACCTTTATAAAGGGGTCATTAGGGTTGAGTTCACAATAACAACAATTTAAAAAGATTCAAAGTTTTGTGCTTACTGGAGAAAAGTTTTTATTTCAGTTTTTGTGCTTTTATTCTCTGAAATTCTCTTCTGAAAAATCTCTCTTCTATTTTTAAAATTTCACTTACAAATCTTGAGCTTCAATTTTATATATTATTCTCTAGGGTTTTTATAAAGAAGTGTTTTCAAGAGAGAATTTTTGGTCTTTTGATCACCCAGTGCTTATTGTATTATTGGTACGCTACCTCTGGATTAGAGGAGTGTGTTGAGGAGTTGTGTACTTCATAGTGGTTGTAATTTCTTTATTGGAAAGTTCTAGTGGATTGGAAATCCTTCACGGTGGTGAAGGCGGGGACGTAGAGCGGTGGCTCGAACCTTGAAACAAATCTCTTTATGTGCGACTGATTTACTTGTCTATCTTATCTACTTTATATTCATTCTTTTATTGTCGATATATACTCTTATAATAAGATTGCATTGAGTACCTCAAACTCTTATCTAGAGGAATCATGAGGAAGAAGTTCAGAACCCTTCACGGGGTATACGGCTTCTAATCTTTCTTTGAGTGATCGTTTGCATCATCTCATTTTTATTTTGCATTGAATATTGAATTGATTAGCCTTACACCTATTCACCCCCCTCTGGATGTAATTTTAAAAGTGACAGACCTAATTAAGCTAAACCACCAGCCTTCGAGGTTTCACCTCTCAATTCATGTATTTTGACACCGATTTGACAGGAGTCAAACTCAACACCTTTTTCCTTAGGATAACCTCCTACGAGATGTCCCTAAGGTCATCGTCTATCAGATTTTAAGTTAGGCATAGGTTGTAAGTGCTGTGAGATAGTTTGTAGGCTAAAGAAGAATAATCACTCCCCAACCTTATCTTTTGTTGGGTTTTGCCCTTAAGATAATTTAGTGCAAGTGTGCAAGATATTGAAAAGTAGCATTCAACAAGCAAGTAATCACTAAGTATATTTCCTAAGTTATATGTTATGCAAACATAGCTTGTCTCCAGCTTTTTTCTACAATATTTGAAATGAAAACATAATTAGACAAATGCTTAGGAATGCAAGTCTAAACATTTTTTAAACAATTTCAATCAACTAATTACTGTTGGATTAAAAATAGAATTGTGAGATAATCAAGTGTAAAAAACTAATAATATGAAAGTTAGTTTTGCAAAGCAATATGTCCTGCAAAAAAAAAGTTTATAGTAGTCCCACAAAAAATGCGTTTCTATGGCAAACTCTTGAAATCCTATTCCCTACTTTCTAGAGCAGGGGCACAGGATCACAAGTCTTCTTCTGCAATGCTCGAATTCTCTATCTGATTTCCTTAATCCTGAAACAGAACACCAAACTTGTCAAAACACAAAGAATACCATTCCCACCCCAGCAACGACGCCAAAAATTTATTGCAAATATTAGAATACCGTGTAGCTTAGGGCTAACGGGTCATATCCATGATGAGAGATATGATGCAAGCGTTTCGATATGTTATGAAAAATAAGTTTTAGTGTTAGTATCTTTTAAATGAAAAGAAGATGGAGAGTAAAGAAGTGATCCAAAGAACAATTAAAAATTTAGAGGAAGTTTTGAAAAAGATGATTTCTAAGAAACTTGAGAGTGATGTTGTTTGTATTTAATAAAAGAGAAGATCTTGGCTCACTAATCTTTACTCAACTCTAGATTTTTCTCTTAAAAGTTCAAATGCCTCAAGATGATCATAGAAAAAAGATTAATCTTGTGTTTGAAGAGAAGTCAAGTAAAACACATAAGATAGATCTTAGAAATTGGAGTTTAGTTTTGAAATCATTCTTAAGTTGAATGTTAAACCATCAAGGAAATTAAGCAAACATGAAATAAAAAGAAGTTTTTATATAATAGATTAACTTCAAAGTGTAAGATCAAAACCCAATCCCATCCTCATGTGCCTTCAAAAACACTCGCTAAAAAGCAAGGCTTAAACTAAGACATTCAAATGATTCCATTGGGTCTTCTAATTAAAACTGAATAAGAGTAGATTAGAGAGGAGAGATTAGTGAGCCCGAAACGAGGAGATTTAGCTACTCATAATCGACGTGAAATAAAACATTGAATTAAAATATAACATACCCATGAGTTGGAGAAGAAAAGAAGTTATGAATCTTTATCGATGTCACTTCAACGTCGGATTACAATCACTCTTTCTCTCTCACTTTGTTTCAGAACTGAACTACAAAATAAAAACAGAGATACAACTTCTCATAAATTATCTAATAATGATTCTAAACTTTAAAAATAAAAAAGAAATTAATCCTAGTCTTTATCCCCTTTTCACAAATTTTCTTAGTATTTATAAAGAAAAACCAGAGGGGAGCGGCGTGAGAAGATAGGGGAAGCATTTAGGGAGAGGCGTGAGAAGAAAAGGGGAGTAAATGCTCCCCCTTATCTATTAACAAGGCCGCGAATCCGATCCGCAGCCTGGATCTGACCAATTGGCACACCATAAGGCAGAGATCACAGATTTATTTATCTTTCCTTTTATCAAATGGGATTTTTGCTTTGATTTCTGGGTCTGACGAAACCTCCTTTGATTCTTCAGCTTTAACTAAATTGATTTGTAAAAATCCGATCTAACTGAATTTTCAACTAATTTTATCTTCTTTGATTTGCTCTGATTTGCCCTGATCCATGTTTGAATTAATTCTGAATTAAATCTGAATTTAGATGGGCTTCTGGGCTTGTTTGCTCTTCCTTCTCCCTTGGTAAAGGCATGCACATTATTAAACAAAAAAATAATTAAAAATAGGATTTACTATAGCATGGATATGAGAAATATGACTACAATTATGCAATATCAGTGACCGATCAACACTGTATATCCCTAGTAAATAATACCGTATTCTTATTTTTCCAAGTATCTATTTTTGCTTTACTTAATTTTTATTATTATTATTTAGCTTGATTTATGACCTATTATTATTGATAAAAATTATTTTAAGATGTTAAATAACTATTTGCCTTTATATATTTTTAATATTAATTATTGATATTAGTAGTAACTGTTACTATTATTATTAACTATTATTATTAATTGTTGTTACTATTATGTTATCATTGGTGTTGTTAATTATTATTAGTAGTATTATTTTGTTATCATAATTGTTACTATTACTATTATTATTCTTATTATTTATATTATTATTGATTGTAATTAGCATTATTATTATATATTGGTATTATTATTGATCATCATTATTATTAGTGTATAGTTGTTAGCATGATTATTTTGCATTATTATGTATTATTATTATTGTTATTATTATTTTTATTTTTATTTTCTATTTTCTTATTTTCCTATAACCTTTATGTTAAACCCACAACCCATTACCATTACCCATAGCCAAACCCGTTTCCATTACCCAATACTCTTAAACCCAAACCCAACATCTATCTCTTCATATAATCCTAATTCAAATCATATAATCTTTTAACCCTTTTACTCATATACCTATACCCAAACCCGAAATAACCAACCTACTACTCAATAACCCAAATCCCCATAATCTTGACGAAATCCTAATCCTAACCACCACATCAAATCCTAATCTAAATCCTAACTAATATAATATTTATCTAAACCTCACCTAATCTACTTCATAATTCTCCTTTTTCGTCTTCACATGGCCTTCTTCTTCAGCCCACGCGCAAGCCCTCCCCTTGGCAACCGAGCACGCTCCATAGCCAAGCCCCTGCATCTTCCTTGCCGAGCACCCATGTTGGCCACGCCGAGCAGCCATGGTCGGTACCACCAACTGCGGCAGCACTCTATGCTCTCCGGCACCGGCGCACCATTAGCCCCCACAGCCTTCTCCTGAGCCGTACAGCCCCTCTAGCCGCCCCTTTCCTGGCCTCGGCAGCCTACCTAGCCGTACACAGCACCCTCCTTGCAGGCCGTGATCCACCACCATCCCACCAGCAGCCTCCCCTTCCCTGTCTAGCACTGCAACCTGGCAAAGCCAGGCCAACCCCCCTCTCTTCATCCCTTGCGCAGCCGCCTCCTCTTGCTATGGCAAACTGCGCAACACAGCAGGCCTGTGCACCTCCATCAGCGCCCATGGTGCCATGCTCCTCCGCCGCCGTGGCCGCACCACAGTCCCAGCCCAATCGTGCCAACTTATCCGGCGAACTCCGCGACACTCCGTGGCAGCCCCGAATAGCCACTGTAGCCTACGCGGCTTCTGCCTCCTCCACGCGCAACCGCGGAGCCCAGGTCGTGCCTCCTATGCTGTGTGAGTGCCTCCCCCCAACTGGCCGTGAGTGTTTTCCTCCTCCCTCTTTCTATGACTTTACCTTTTTGTATATATAAATGAGTAAGTATGTTTTATCTTTCTCTTTCTATATTTATTTATATGTTGGGTGTGTGTGTTTATTTAATGTTTCATTAATGTGTTACGTGAATTAATATGTAGTGTGTGTTGTTAATATGTACATATTTATATGCATTTGTGGGTGTATATATATATTATGTGTAAGCAAGTATATATATGTATGTACGTGTATGTACGTGTATATATTGTGTATGTAGATGAGTGTGTGTACATGTGTATCATGTGTGTGTGTTTATGTCTGCATAGTTACGTGTAACAACATTTCAGACTCGTTCGTGCGATCCGAACTTGGTAGCGAGAGATTCGGATTTGTGGCTGTTATGGACCCTATAGCCTGGCGATTCGTAGATTGACCAATAAGATGATCCAGAGATCCATACCGGTTCGTACAGTGAAGACCAGAGGGCGATTCGGTTTCAAAACCGCATCATTTCATGTGAGTGTTTATTTATTAGTCTATTTCAATTTCAGCATTTTATCTTAATGTTTAATGCGCATGTATATATTATTCTGCATTATTCTGTTCATGTCGGTCACTATTGTTACATTGTGATACTCTGATATTATTTTATTGATATATAGTTACTCTGTTACGAACAGTATTATCGATTCGTTCCATTATTCTAGGCAGATGAGTATTAGTCTTGATCCTTCTTATTAGTAATAACCAGGCGATAATTTAATTGTAAAGTTGAGGAATAATTAATGAGATTGTTTCAATGATAGATTGGATCAGTGGACTATATTAGGGTGAGACTGGATCTGGTGAAAGAGAATGAAATTGATATATTGTTGATGTGTGTGTACACACACACACACACATATATATATATATATTTATTTATATGAAGAATTAGTATCTTAGCACTGAGATGTGGTGATTCACTTTATCGATGGGTAACATTATTTGATTTAGCAGATCTGTTGATGCTTGGATTTATTATTGGACTCTTATTAAAGAGGAGATTGACTTAGAGTTAAGAAGGAACATAGACTGGATTAATATGAATTAATAAAGCATATGGATATATAGTGGATTCAATAACTTGTTACTGAGATATGCTTGTCCTATCATTTCATTATAGATTGTTTACCATTTTAGATTCAGAATTATTTGTGATATATCTTTGACTGTGAATTGATTGGACGATTAGCCTCTTTCATGTTTGTGGATGAGTGGTACATTTCATGTAAAGTATTATAAGGCAATTATTTGGTGATTATTTAAATAGAAATCTTTTAAATATTGATGACTGATAGAATATGATGCTATTTTACTAGAAGACTGAATCTACCTTGATGCTTGGAACTATGCATGGACTTAGTTAGATTTAGAGTTGACCTGAAATGTATATTTTTTTATGTTGGATATTGTGATTGACCTTGAATAGAAGTCAGAACGTGTGATGATCTTCACTAATGATCTTACTGTTATTCGATGGTAAGGATATGACTAGACATAGCTGACTGCTTATGCAAGACTCTAATATACTGGTGATTAAAAGATAGATATACTGATAATATAAAAGATTAGAGTAAACCGACAGGAATGAGATAGTTGGTTATTGATTTATTGAGGTGATGGTTTACCATATCAGATACTTTGACATGGATTGATACTTAATGTTCATGATGATTGTACTGGGACTATTGGTTGATGGATCGGTTATTATTATCTTAGTGCGGATGGATGAGATATTGATCAGTTTTAGATAAGACTATCTATTGAGCAGTATCTGGGCTTGTTATTGTATTCATGTTATTGAAGTTACTGGGAAAATATTGTCAGACCGTAACACATGTATTGTTTCATTTTTCTACTGTTTACACGATAATATTGTCAATATTATTATTGTTGCATTATTTTTATTGTTATTGTCACTGTATCGTCTCAGTAATCGAAATAACATGGATATTGATTGTTCTAAATAATAATATAATAGACAACTTACACCAAGATTGGGAAAATTGATGGAGGAGACAACGTCTGTATTTTGGGTGGACCTAGGATACAGGTTGCGCAACCGAGATATGGTTCCACTGCAGGGTTCTGGGGGATGATGATATCCTATATTGTTCATATTGTTATTATTATTGACTACCTAGCGATAGGACCTGGTTCAGCGCCAGGTGATTGGGCCATGGTTCCGGGTATATACGGAACCTACCTAAAGCATAGACAATGTCTCCAACCAATCAGTTTCAATAACTTAGGACCCTAATTGACACGTGTAGTAGGCGTAGTATGGGATGCGTCTATTATATGTGGCAATTGATGTTGATGACATAATTAATAATGATAAACTGTATTATGTAATGTAATTGACTGTATTTACGTAACTGAACTCATATAAATCATGATAGACACCTGACTGTACACATGACCTGATTTGGACATTTGATTTCTGTATTGACTGACTTTATTACTTTCTGTTTATGATATTGATTATTCAGTTATCTTTATTTTCAGTTTATCATGTTGTTATTATACGCACTGTTTATTTGCATGAGCACTTCCCTTTTCTTATACACTCATTAGGTCGCTTCTGACGACCCTGCATTTGCACGTCCAGATATTGGATATGCTTTATTTCAGTAAGTAGGTGTTCGATAAGACTGGACATGTTGCGAGGAGCTAGAGATTCTCTCTACCTATTCTGGTATTCTTGTCTTTCTTTTTATTCTTTTAGTTCTGTAGTTTCCTTGATCCACTATGCATTACTATCAGTGATTATTCCTTTTCTATATTCATTGTTATCTTGTGCGGACATTTATATGTGTATTGCAGTGATCATGATTTATTATAGTTTCTTTTACAGCTTGTTCAGGCTACTTTAGGTTTAGCGTGTATACGTGGGGTATTCTTCTCGCGTATATACGTCGCTGACTCTTGTCGCGATTCCGTTTTCATGTATTTTGGGAAGCAGGGCATGACAAACACTCTACTCTATAACTTTATTACTTATAAATGATTTGTGCACTTGCCAATGCGCAACATCAAGTTTTTGGCATCGTTGTCGGAGATTGTTTATCTTTATTAATATCAATACCGTTTGACTCTAATTTTACTTTGAAAATTTAGCTTTAGCTTTATCTTTAGTTTTTGCTTTTTCTTATTATTTTAGGTTTATGGATTTCAAGTCCAAGTTAGAGGAAGCTTTCAATAAATTTACAGTTACTCTCACAGAGGTAACTACTAGAATGCAAGCAAATATATAGAATACGCAATAAATATTTTAGCCAAACAAGGCTCACTCTATGGTGGTTAAATTAAAAATCTAGAGTACTTGGCTCTGATACCAATTAAAATCACCTAGAAGGGGTGAATAGGTGATGGCAAAAAATTTATGGTAAATAAAGCAGAATTAAAACAACTAAATCTATCTAAAAATATAATGAGCAAAGAAGCAATTCACACAATCAAAAAAATGAATCATAAGATGTATCTAGCACATGATGATTAAGACAATATAGAATCATGAAAGATATTAGAGGAGTGAGTTGAGTAGAGAAATGAGAGAAGCAATCGCAAATGCAAGAATATGTTTCGAGATTCAGGTCACTACTATACGTTCCTGCCTTCACCACCTTAAAGGATTTTCACTATTCTTTGATCCTACAAGATCACCAACTCTATACGTTCCCGCAAGAACAACTGGACCCGCAAGTCCCCTCACTTGGTGACGTAACACCTGTTGGCCCAAAGGCCCATCACTCTAGTTTTGATGATGATCAACTCATGTAGTTATGTTTACTAATAATCTTTTGTTTAATTAGTGACAGATTTATGATCAAGATCTTAGTAGGTGTGGAGCTTCAACAAAGGATAAAATGTCAAGATTTGGAGCTAGCACGGTGTGATCCAAGGAGCTTTTGGATCAAGCTTGGACCAAGTCAAGAAGATGAGAAGCCTTCAAGTGAAGACTTCAAGAAGATGAAGACTTGTGTCTAGGTATAAGATTTTATTTTTGTTTTAGTTAAAAATGTAAAGGATAGATAGTTGGTGGATTGCTCAAGCACATATACACACACACACTCTTGATAGAATTGTTTTCATAAAAGATTTTTTAGTTTAGAAAAGATTTTTCTTTGTGACAAAATACTATTTGGTTTTTGGTATTTCTCATATACTTATCTTTTAACCAAAACCAAGTTTAGAGCTTTATGTCAAAAACATAGATATTTCATCTTGATTGTGTAGTGGATCATATCCATACACACTATGCTTTAAAAGTATATCTTGTTTTTGTATTTGATGAAGATTTGGAAAAACAAGTTTTGGAAAAATATTGTTTTGGAAAAACAGTTTTTATCATGAGCCAAATATTTCCAAGTTACAAAAATAGTCCAATCTTTTATAACATGCCTTGATTTTGTGCAAGCATGTTTGTATATCAAAGTATATTGGTTAAACTATTTTTGTAGATTTTTAAGTATTTTATGGGATTTTATTTGAGCCAAAAAGACTAACTTTTTAATCCCAGAAAACTGTTTCAGGCTTCAGTTAAGTCGACTTGCCTCCTTTATAAGTCGACTAATCCTGGAGTCGGCCGACCAGACTGGTCGACCGACGTGCACAAATGTGCACGCCTTTGTGCACTGGAGGACGGCCGACCGTACGGTCGACCGCTCCAGAGAGCAGAGCTCTCTGGAAAGTTCGGCCGACCGTACGGGTCGACCGACAGAGAGTTAGACTCTCAGCTCCAGTGGGTCGGTCGACCCAGACGGTCGACCGTGGCTCCAACGGTCGGATTTCTGACCGTTTGCGGTCGACCACACGGGTCGACCGGCAGCTCTGACAGACCCCAACGGCTATATTTTTCTGGCCTATAAATTTGGGGGTTTGGTCATTGTTTTGAGCTAAGACTTTGGAGACCTTTAGAGCCAGTTTTTCCTATTCTTTCAGAAGTGTTTTTCTCCACAAAATAGAGAGCTAATACTTCCAATGCAAAGGGAGTTTTATTTAGAGTGTGTAAAAGAGATTTTGTTGAGTTTTTCTTAAAGATTCTTTCCTTGTTTTCTCACACAAACACTTGAGCATCCATTGATCTATTCATCTTATAGGAGTGTTGTAGTGAGAGCTTTTATTGGTGATCAAAGTGTTTAGATCACCAAGAGATCTTTTCTTGTTCTTTGAGGAGGCGGCCAAGTGTGCTCGTGGTGGTTTAGAGTTCTTGTGTGAACTCAGTGGTTTGAGGTGCGGCCTCGGCGAGCTAGTGAGCTTGCGTGTGTACGGGACTAGGGAGTCCGAGGGCTTGTAGGTGTTGCGGCACCGGGGAGAGATCCATTGGGATCTTGCATAGTGGAAATCCTTCGTGTGTCGAAGGCGGGGATGTAGAGCAAGTGTGCTCGAACCTCGAAACATACCCTTGTGTTTGCGATTGCCATTTCTCTCTCTCTCTCTCTCTATCTCCTTGTTTATATCTTGCATTACTTATCTTGTCTTTACCTTTATATGCATGATATATTCCTTGTGCTCATATTGATATATTGCTTGGGATTGTTGACTAACACTTGTATTCAACCAAGAGAGCCAACGCGGCACCTCAACCCATTCAAGAGGAATCTAGAGGAGTTTGTCCAGAGCCCTTCACGGGGAATTCGGCAACACTCTTGTGTTATACGTGGTGTTTAGTGTAAAAGTTTTATTTGGTCATAATTGTTTTTAGCCTCCGCATAATTTGGCATTAAGTGACCATTAGATTAGCCAACATCTATTTACCCCCCCTCTAGGTGAACCTTCAATTGGTATCAGAGCTTGGTACTCTGATTTGGTCTAACAACCTAGAGTAAAAGATCCTCATTTTTAGGCTAATCACAATATTTTGTACACACACCATGGAGTTTATGTCACCACCCACTTTTGACATTCTTAACATCCAAATTTGGAAGGTTAAAATGTCATTGTACCTCAAAGCCTTAGGCATACATGTTTATCTTGCTACCACTAAAGATTCTTATATTAATGATAGCAAGTACATTGAGGCTAATGCAAAAGCCCTAAATGCTTTGAAGAGTACCCTAAATGATGAATATTTATCTAGGGTTTCTAACTTTGATTCGGCTTTTGTAGTATGGAACACCCTCACCTCCCTTGGCGAAAAGGATCTATACTATGCGGGGAGCGATTCGGATGTTGGAAGCAACACCTCCAACATGTGCTACATGGTCCAAGGGGATAACCCCCTTACTGAATCCGAGGATGAGGACATGTCATATGATGAGCTATCTACTTTTTGTCATCTATTGCTTGAAAAATATGACATGATTAAAAAGGAAAATAAAAATTTGAAAAGAATATTGCTTGCATGCATAAAGAACATGATTCATTTAGGAATAATATTGCATGCTTAGAAAAAGAGAATGAGGTTTTGAAAAATGAAAATGTTTCCCTCATGTCAAAATTGAATGATTTTTGTGAAGGGAATACTACTTTGAAAAATAAGATTGCTTTGGTGGAAAAACAAAAGGAAGTTGTTTTTCAAGAAAATTCTTTGAAAAAGAAAATTTTTGAAAAAGAAAAGGAAAAAGAAAAAGTTTTAAAAAGAAGAAAAATGATTCTTTATCTCATCATGCTTTACATGCTACCACTAATGAGATAAAAGTTTTGAAAAATAAAATGGATTGTTTGAGTTCAACTTTGAACTCTTGTGCATTTAACCATACTAGATTGGAATCCTTGTTTCAAAAGAAACAAGTTCCCCGTGTTCATGCACACTCACATCATGCATTTGCTTATGTTGCACAACACGATCACAAACATCCACATAAGCATTCTAAGGTGTACAAGTGTACACATTGTGGCCGCAAAGGCCATTTAGCAAAATTTTGTTTTGATAAGTTGCATCATATTAATTTTGCTAATAATAAAAATGTTTGGGTTCCTCAACACAATGCTAACCCCCAAGGACCCAAGAAAATATGGGTACCAAAACCCTCACCTTTTGCTTTTGATGTAGGTGAGGGATCTCTCAAGACGTGAGAGACATGGTGCCTTGATGGTGGATGCACTTGGACTTGATGGACACATATATTGAATGCACCGCTATCAAGGAAGCTTTGGTGGGACAACCTCCATGTTAGGAGCTTTGGTATTGGTAACAATCTCTAAACTCTTACTTTTTATGTTCATGCTTATTCATTCATAATATTCATAGCATGTTCATGTTTTATGATTTATTGTGCTTCATGTGGTATGAACTAGTTTAAATGTAGATTTTATCAAAACTTGCATGTATACATGTACAAATAGTGAATTACAATTGATTCATATATGATTGAACTTCATGCTCATTTGTATCCACTATATGCATATGTATAGACTAGTTTTGATGATTCTCTTTTATACATGTTTTACCTATTTTATACTTTACTTCATGTATATGTATTTTTAATTCAAATCTAATAAATATACATGTATACCCGTGAGTCTCTTGTTTTCATGCAAATACATTTAATAGACTCTTTTAGATTTGGGATATGTATGTGTATTGTTAGGATTGGATTAATCATACATATACCATGAAGATTAGTGTTTTGATGAAAAATGATTTTTCGTGTTTTTGTTAAAAATGTGACTTATGATCTTTTTGAGCTTCATTGACTATTTTCATAAAAATGCTATATACATGATCGTTTAACACTCACACTTTTGTTAAAATCATTTTGAGCCTTATAGACCATGAGTGCTTAAATTTTTGTGTATCTAGTTATGTTTTATGAAAAACATATGATTTGATGATTTTGAAGGATCTTGAACTAGTTTTTCAAAAATTATCTTTAAACTAGTTAATTATTCTTCATTTGGTAGTGATTTTCAATGCTATACTATTTTCAAATTTATTTTTGAAAACCCCTACCGTCTATGGGAGGATGGATGGGCGATTATGCCTTGTATGCTTCATTGAAAATCTTCTATCTTAAGCATATGAAGGGTGGTAGGTTATGAGTTATACACTTGATCTTATTGTTATGTCAATTGGTATCATTGATCGTTTCAATTGGTATCAATATGAACTTATTTTGTATATACTCATATTTTGTTTTCTTATATATGTATGTATAAATTCCACTTTGTATACTCTTTTTCATACATATATATGAGTTTCATGTGCTTAACTTTCAATTGGTTCACATTTTTAAAAGCACAAAGTTTATGATGAAAAATAAAAATTTTGATCATTATGTTTACTATTGGTATCAATATGTTTCAACTTCATATTTGTTAAATTTCAATTGGTATCAATATGATAATGATTATTTTCCATTTGGTATCTTAAAATTTGATTGTTTTACAAGAGCTCTGATACCTTTAAAAAAAAAAAAATTTAAAAAGAAAAATTAAAAATGTTTTGGTATGTATTTCCTATATGCAAGGAGAGCTTAACATCTCTTCTATATATAGATTCATGTTGAGTATATTATAAATTGAGGAGCTTGACAACTCTTCTTTATATGATATACGTGTGTAGGGGGAGCTTCACATCTCCTCTTATGCATAACATAATATGTGTTATGTGAGTTAGGGCTTGTCATCCCTTCTTCATGTAATGTATATGTGTAGGGAAGCTAACTTAGCGTCTTCCTCTTCATGAATGTATATCGCATATAAATCTTTATTGATATGTTTGATTTAACCCCTTCTTGATCTCTTTGTTTTTGACAAAAAGGGGGAGAAAATTTTGTTTGATTTGATTTTACTTTGAACCCTTTGTTGATGAGTGACAAAAAGGGGGAGAAAGATTTTGAGTTTATATGCATGTTAGTAAGATTTATGTTTATGCATATATATTTTTGTATTGCAAATAGAAGAAAAAGATTTTGATTTATGCTTGTTGCATGTTTTATCTCCATACTTGCATACATGTTTATGTGCCTCATTGCATATTTATTTTGTTTATTTGGTATGCATGAGTTAAGGGGGAGTTTCTTTGAAGCTTTACTTTAATCCATGCATATATAACTTCATGTGTTTTGTCATCATCAAAAAGGGGGAGATTGTTGGCCCAAAGGCCCATCACTCTAGTTTTGATGATGATCAACTCATGTAGTTATGTTTACTAATGATCTTGTGTTTAATTAGTGACAGATTTATGATCAAGATCTTAGTAGGTGTGGAGCTTCAACAAAGGATAAAATGTCAAGATTTGGAACTAGCACGGTGTGATCCAAGGAGCTTTTGGATCAAGCTTGGACCAAGTCAAGAAGATGAGAAGCCTTCAAGTGAAGACTTCAAGAAGATGAAGACTTGTGTCTAGGTATAAGATTTTGTTTTTGTTTTAGTTAAAAATGTAAAGGATAGATAGTTGGTGGATTGCTCAAGCACATATACACACACACTCTTGATAGAATTGTTTTCATAAAAGATTTTTTAGTTTAGAAAAGATTTTTCTTTGTGACAAAATACTATTTGGTTTTTGGTGTTTCTCATATACTTATCTTTTAACCAAAATCAAGTTTAGAGCTTTATGTCAAAAATATAGATATTTCATCTTGATTGTGTAGTGGATCATATCCATACACTATGCTTTAAAAGTATATCTTGTTTTTGTATTTGATGAAGATTTGAAAAAACATGTTTTGGAAAAATATTGTTTTGGAAAAACAGTTTTTATCATGAGCCAAATATTTTCAAGTTACAAAAATAGTCCAATCTTTTATAACATGCCTTAATTTTATGCAAGCATGTTTGTATATCAAAGTATATTGGTTAAACTATTTTTGTAGATTTTTAAGTATTTTATGGGATTTTGTTTGAGCCAAAAAAACTAACTTTTTAATCCCAGAAAACTGTTTCAGGCTTCAGTTAAGTCGACTTGCCTCCTTTATAAGTCGACTAATCCTGGAGTCAGCCGACCGGACCGGTCGACCGACGTGCACAGATGTGCACGCCTTTGTGCACTGGAGGACGACCGACCGTACGGGTCGACCGCTCCAGAGAGCAGAGCTCTCTGGAAAGTTCGGCCGACCGTACGGGTCGACCGACAGAGAGTTAGACTCTCAGCTCCAGTGGGTCGGTCGACCCAGACGGTCGACCGTGGCTCCAACGGTCGGATTTCTGACCGTTGGCGGTCGACCGCACGGGTCGACCGGCAGCTCTGACAGACCCCAACGGCTATATTTTTCTGGCCTATAAATTTGGGGGTTTGGTCATTGTTTGAGCTAAGATTTTGGAGACCTTTAGAGCCAGTTTTTCTTATTCTTTCAGAAGAGTTTTTCTCCACAAAATAGAGAGCTAATACTTCCAATCCAAAGGGAGTTTTATTTAGAGTGTGTAAAAGAGATTTTGTTGAGTTTTTCCCAAAGATTCTTTCCTTGTTTTCTCACACAAACACTGGGGATCCATTGATCTATTCATCTTATAGGAGTGTTGTAGTGAGAGCTTTTATTGGTGATCAAAGTGTTTAGATCACCAAGAGATCTTTTCTTGTTCTTTGAGGAGGCGGGCAAGTGTGCTCGTGGTGGTTTTGAGTTCTTGTGTGAACTCGGTGGTTTGAGGTGCGGCCTCGGCGAGCTAGTGAGCTTGCGTGTGTACGGGACTAGGGAGTCCGAGGGCTTGTAGGTGTTGCGGCACCGGGGAGAGATCCATTGGGATCTTGCATAGTGGAAATCCTTCGTGTGTCGAAGGCGGGGATGTAGAGCAAGTGTGCTCGAACCTCGAAACATACCCTTGTGTTTGCGATTGCCATTTCTCTCTCTATCTCCTTGTTTATATCTTGCATTACTTATCTTGTCTTTACCTTTATATACATGATATATTCCTTGTGCTCATATTGATATATTGCTTGGGATTGTTGACTAACACTTATATTCAACCAAGAGAGCCAACGCGGCACCTCAACCCATTCAAGGGGAATCTAGAGGAGTTTGTCCAGAGCCCTTCACGGGGAATTCGGCAACACTCTTGTGTTATACGTGGTGTTTAGTGTAAAAGTTTTATTTGGTCATAATTGTTTTTAGCTTCCGCATAATTTGGCATTAAGTGACCATTAGATTAGCCATCACCTATTCACCCCCCCTCTAGGTGAACCTTCAACACCTACAATCACGAACCTGTAAGCTCGTTTGAGGTCGCAATCTCTACAACTCTTGAAAACAAGAAAAGGAGTGATCTCTCTTAGATCACCAAAAAGCTCACAATGCAATCCTATAACCAATATAGGAAATCTGAAGCTCAGAGATTGTGTATGTAAATAAAGTTTTGAAGTATTTGGATTGAAGACACTAAGGTTGAAAATTTGTATTTAGAATTTTGGCTCAAAATTGATTTCTTTTGAAAGTCTGTACTAAAATTCTTGGAAATCCTTGACAAATTACTCAATTAATTGTCCTTAGGGTTTTCCTACCATACCTCTATTTATAGAGGGTCAAAATAGAAGAGAGAAACCTAAAATAGTTGTTATTGGTTAACCCAGAAAAGTCAGATTAAAAATATAGTCATTTGGGGTTAATCAGGCTTTAACAAGCCTATCAGTCTGCTGGCCGGTCGACCACCAACAGTCATTTTTCTGACCTTTGGGGATAGCATTCGATCGGACGGTCGACCTAATCCAACAGAGAAATCTAATGTCTCAGTCAGTCTACCGAGTTTGACGAACAGAGAGCATAGCCCTTACACGATCGACCGGGCGAATAATTGACGTGCACAAGCTATACTTGTGCATGTTCGTGCAAAATCGGTCGACCGACAGAGCAAACAGCTCTGCAAGTTGGCCGACCGACAAAGGGACAAAACTGATATAAGAAAATATTTTGAAATTCTCTTTGACTTTTCACTAAGATATTTTGAAATCTCTTTACAAAACAAAGTTTATGTATATTTTTGAAGCTCAAATAATTTGATCCTTAATCAACACAAAGAAGATAGTTTAGAACTTGTTTTATAAATATTAATTTCTTTTCAGATATTCTTTTCAAAAATCATAAATCAAAATACCGTTTTGAAAACGATCTAAACTATCATAAAAATTCAAGAAATTAGAAATAAAACAAAATAAATCTCTTTTGTGTGTGTGAATCTCTTGAGCAATCTAAGCCTCTAAAATTGGTTTCGACAAATCTAAATCTTATATTGTATAATAAAGAAAAATAATTTCTTCTCGATTGTTTCAATCTTACAACTCTCTTGATCTCTTGAGCTTGACTCTAACTTTGAGTCCTATGTGTGTTCTTGATGCTTAAGGTCTTGGATCACTTTGTTATTAGCTTCAAAACTTTTAATTTTTTGGGGGAAGCTAAACATAACTTGTAATACCCCGTTTCCAGAATACGTACTTAGTTGCGTATTTAGTTTTCCGACCGTATTTTTCGATTTACTTCTTATAATTGACCGAATTTAATTTCAAATATTATTTTCCAATATTTTAGATTTTATATGATTTTCTGAAATTTTCCTGAATTAATTGAAAATCTTTAAAACCGGTGTCGACTAGGGTCGCTGATCGATTCCCGGATTTTTATCTTACAAACAGTTAGGAAATTCTAGAAAGTCCTTTAGGCATTATTTCTTAGAATCGTATTTCTTACCTAAATACTTTTTCTGGGAATTTTATGATTTTATGAAAATTCCACCGGAGTCGGTAGCTAACTGATTCCGGGATTTTTAGTTTTAAAACTATAAATTATTTCTCCAAACGAATTTCACCATGAGTCTTAAAATATTATTATTGATTTTTGATAAATTTTACGAGTCGTTCCAAGATACTTGATTTCGGGACGATTTCGGTATTTTCCGAAATGTTTTCCGCATCTTCGACCTAAACCCGGGAACTTGTCTTTTTAATTTTTATTTTCTAAGTCCAAGAAAATATCTTCATTTATAAATTCTTTTCCTTTTTCCTTTCTCTTGTTTCCTTTCCTTCCTTCACAAGCCACAAGATTTCCAATTTCCAAAAATTCCAATTTTTCCAATTTTCCAACAAACTCCACAAAACTCCACACACTTCCTCATTAATGCCCTCTTTCTCTCTCTCTTCCATGGCCGGCCAAGTGGCCAAAAGAGGGACACCTCATCCTCTCCTATTTGCAAAAAGCCCCCTCTCTTCTACATAAATTGCATCTCCTTCTCAAAATCAAAATCTTATATAAACTTTTCCTTTACATTTCTATCTCTTTTCTTCACTTCAACAAAGAATTAGCCCTCACCACTTCCTCTTCCATCTCAACCTCAACCCCAACTCCAAAAACACCAAGGTCTTCATCTCCATCTCAAGCAACCACTACTTTTAGCTTGGAATCGTATCCCTCTTCGTCGTTTACATCGCCAAGGATCAAGTTGGGGATATTGTCGACAACAACCTTTTCGGAACTCGTAAAGCTTCAAGTAGCCGTTCTTTGTGAGTATTTTTACTCACCAAGACTTGTTCAATTCCTAGTATACTGGTGGTTATAATTCATGTATGCTTATGCCTTCAAAATCATGTTTTTGGACCATCAAACACAACCATCAGAAATTCTGTTCTGCACTCTGTTTTCCCACGATTAGTCGACTTGACCTAGGTATTAGTCGACTAACCCATCTGTTTTGAAACGTAACCTTTTCTGGAACACAGTTTTAGTCGACTTAGACTATCTATTAGTCGACTAGAAATCTTCGTTAGTCGACTACACTTTCCACCCTAGTCGACTAACTTTTCCTGAATCAGAAACTCAACTCTCTGTATCACAGACTTAGTCGACTCAAGTATCTGTTGGTCGACTTATAATCATTGTTAGTCGACTAACCCTTCCACCTAGTCGACTAACTTTTCCTGAAACAGAATTCCAACTCTCTGGAACCCAGTTTTAGTCGACTAATCCAGACTGTTAGTCGACTAGAGACCACAATTAGTCGACTAACCATTCCACCTAGTCGACTAATTCAGGCTGTCTGTTATAGTTGCCTTCCTTTCTGAATTTGGATCTCACCCTTGATACATGTGTGATATATTATTCTTGTTTATGCTTCATGACTGGTACCTCATGACCTATTACTTGATGGATGCTACTTCTTGCTACTTCATGACTTGTTGTTATATAGTCTTACTTCATAACTTATTAAATAAGGAATATCTCCATTTCATCATGCCATCACTTAACACCAAGCATGATACACTTGACTTTTATATAAAATGGACCAACTTACATGTGGGTCGGGGGAAACATGCGGATATCGATATGTGTTCGTGTTTACAGTGGTATTAGGTATATTGTACAATCATATTTCCGGTCTAACCTGTGGGCCTCCAGGGGACCGAGGGGAGTGCTTGCTCCCTCCTTACTGGTACTATCATGATAAGGGCATACATAAGTCCCTCCTGTTAGCCTAGCGGCTGGTTTCCGTCATCAAGCAACGGAACAATCCTGGACCGTTGTCCCGGGCATGTACGGGACCCACTGTAAACATAGTTCGTTGATAATCCCGCTGGTTTCCAATAACAATCTTGCTTTACTAGGATATGGATCTGTGTGCCCTGGGACGCTGGGTCACATAGCTAGATATCACAGTAAGACAAGTAATAATAATAATAAAGGACGTTAACTGTGGATCTATTGTATTCGGACTTTTACTCTTTATGCTTCCATTACTTATTGATTTGTATTTATTATACTGTTCTAACTCTCATATTCTTGTCTCTTAGCCATTTGGCTGTAGCCTGTTCATTGTTGGGAGGTCCTGACTCCCTTGAATTTGTATATTCAGGTTCCGAAGCTTGGATCGAAGTGGAGCCTTCCACCGAGGATCAAGCTTTTCTTAGTGAGCAGGCAGACTAGTTCCAGTCCTTTGTGCCAGACTTCTCTTTTTGACTCACGAGATCTTCATCCTACTCGTGAGCATTTTGTGTTCATATTGTATCTTTTACTTTTGGACTTGGTTGTGATAAAAGATACATGTAATGTGTAATATTTTATCATATCTTGTGATAACTTGTACTTGTACTTTTAAAGTTGGCATATGTATGAATATCACGCTTTGTCGTGTACTCTGATCCTTGTTGTGCTAAATGCTTAGCGTATATACGTGGGGGCATTTTCTGACCTACGTATATACGTCGCAGTGACGTCCCCGTATCCGTGGGATCGGGGCGTTACAGGTTGGTATCAGAGCCTAGGCTCTCACACCTATAGTACAATCAAGCAGCAAATTAATGAAATTTGCTATTGCCAACTACAATGTACAAAGTTATCTAGTCCTTCTTGATTCCTTCTTGATTCCTTCCCTTATATCCTAAAATCCTTCCATTTTTCCAAATTCCAGTTATCTTTTACCAACTAAGTATGGAGAGAAGGTCGGGTCGTAACAACCTTGGGCAAGCATCAAATGGACCCACGGGAGAGAATGTCGATATTCTGAGGGTCATTCAGACGATGATGGAGAACCAGCAGCAACAGACGGAACTCCTTCGGCAAGAGTTAGCAGCTCCAAAGGAACAGAGGCCGGGAAATATTTCAGACTTCAGACGGCTGCAACCAGCCATATTCACGGGTGAAGAGAAACCCCTGGATGCTGAGCAATGGCTGACAGATACCTCAGACTTGTTGAATGCAGCTCGAGTTCCAAAGGAGAATCAGGTGGAGGTTGCTAAGATTCAATTGAAGGATATAGCCAGAACATGGTGGCTAGCTGAGGAGGCAAGATTGGAGAAGCCTGTCACCTGGGACACATTCTCCAAGAGTTTCTATAGCAGATTCTTCCCTGCCACTGCTCAGAAGGACATGGAAGAGCAGTTTATCCGACTTCAGCAAGGGAATAGGTCCGTGGACGAGTATGCCGCGGAATTTCTCAGACTTAGCCGCTTTGCTCCATACATGGTAACTGATGAGGAGAAGCGGGCAAGTAGATTTCAGCAGGGCTTGCAGATGGACATTCAGGTCTTCTTAATGCCCCAGCAGCTGAAGACTTATTCAGAAGTTCTCACCATAGCTCGAGAAGTGGAGCGTGGGCTAGAGAAGAAGCAAGTGAACCAGATGAGGAACCAGGCCATGAAGAGGCCATTTCCACCAATGGGAAGAGGAGGCCCACACAGAGCAGCAAAGGTTCAGGCAATGAGGCAACCATTCCGACCAGCTCCTTACCAGACGGCCCAACCATTATCCTTCTGTAACTATTGTCAGAAACCATGTCACATTCGGCAGAATTGCCGTAGGGCAAATGGATTATGCTTGGTATGTGGTTCCCGAGACCATTCCATAGAAGCCTGTCCACACAGAAGAATGGGGATAGCCGGCCAAGCTTTGCCAGCACTACCGGGACCAAATGGACAGAGATCACTTCCAGGGCCACTTGGACAGAGGAACCAAGGACCGATGATCAGGAGAGCTCCTCCCCCTCCTCCACAACAAGCTATTCGCCCAGTTCAGAGAGGGGCTAGGACTGTTGCAGGGCGTGGAAGGGGACAAGCTTACAACTTGACGGAAGAAGAGGCTGGGACTTCTGAAGAAGTGATAACAGGTAAAATCATGGTGCATTCAAAACCTGTTTTAGCTCTCTTCGATTCCGGTGCTTCCCATTGTTATATCTCAGATCATTTTGTGGCATTGCATTCTATACCTGTTAGATCTTTAGACCACAAATGGGAGATTAGTACAGGGAATGGAGTAGTCATATCTACTAGAGTTTGCACTGATTGTCCAGTAGAACTTTGTAACAAGACCTTGGCCATAGATATGCTCGTACTAGACACCAAAGGGTACGACGTAATCTTAGGCATGACCTGGCTCAGCCAATATTATGCAGTTATTGACTGTAGGGAGAAGAAGATTAATTTCAGAATCCCTCTTCAGCCTGAATTCCAATTTAGTGGAGAAGTGAAGTCTACCAAGAGAAAGACTCGGATGACTAGTACAGAGATGCAGAAGGGAATACCGGTGTGGGATGAATTCCCAGAGGTGTTTGCTGAAATCTCAGGACTGCCACCTGAAAGGATGATTGAGTTTTCTATTGATACTGTGCCTGGAGCAGCTCCTATATCCAAGGCTCCGTACAGGATGGCACCGACGGAGTTAGAGATTCTAAAGAAGCAGCTGCAGGAATACTCTGATAAGGGATTGATTCGGCCAAGCACTTCACCATGGGGAGCTCCAGTATTATTGGCAAACAAGAAGGATGGTGGTAAAAGGCTTTGTATTAATTATAGAGAATTGAACAAAGTTACTATCAAGAACAAGTATCCCTTACCAAGGATTGATGATCTGTTTGATCAGCTTCATGGAGCCCGAGTATTCTCTAAATTAGATTTACAATCGGGTTACCATCAGCTAAGGGTGAAGAAAGAGGATATTCCGAAGACGGCATTCAGGACCCGTTATGGCCACTATGAGTTTCTAGTTATGCCTTTCGGAGTCACCAATGCCCCTTCAGTTTTCATGGATTTGATGAACAGAGTGTTCTCGCCCTATTTGGATCAGTTTGTAGTGGTTTTTATAGATGACATCCTGATCTATTCAAAGAGCAACAGGGAGCATGCAGAACACTTGAGGATTGTATTGCAGACTCTCCAGCAGGAGCAGCTTCATGCTAAGAGGAGCAAATGTGACTTCTGGTTGGACAGTATAGCCTTCCTTGGACACATGGTTTCAGCAGAAGGAATTTCAGTTGATCCCAGCAAAGTCCAGGCAGTGAAGGACTGGCCTATTCCCAAGACGGTGACTGAGATTAAGAGTTTTATTGGACTAGCCGGATATTACAGACGCTTTGTCCAAGATTTCTCTAAGATTGCAGCCCCGTTGACCAAGCTCACCCGGAAAGGGGAAAGGTACATATGGACAGAAGAATGTACTGCAGCCTTTGAGCAATTGAAGCAGAGACTCATTTCAGCTCCAATCTTGAAGACTCCCTCAGGGAGAGGAGGGATGGTCATATTCAGTGATGCATCAGGGAAAGGCCTGGGGTGTGTACTAATGCAACATGATCATGTTATAGCTTATGCATCCAGGCAACTGAAGACTCATGAGCGGAATTACCCAACTCATGACTTGGAGCTAGCAGCTGTTATTTTTGCCTTAAAGATCTGGAGGCATTATCTTCTGGGAGACAAAGTGTTGATATACATGGATCACAAGAGCCTCAAATATATTTTCACACAGAAGGAATTAAACATGAGGCAGAGGCGGTGGCTGGAGATTATGGCGGACTATGATATAGACTTGCAATATCATCCGGGCAAGGTCAATACAGTTCCAGATGCACTGAGCAGGAAGCCAGAGAATAGAGTGCTAGTCCAACTTACTCAGCAGAAGGAGTTGATTCAAGACATCATCAAGTTGGACTTAATGGTAGTTCGAGGAGTTGATAAGGCAGGACAGTACATGACCTTGCAGATTCAGTCAGCATTGATAGATGAGATCAAGGAAGCTCAAAAGGAAGACCCCAGATTACAGATATTCCGAGCTCAGGTAGAGGCTGGATTGAGGACTGATATCTGTATTCATCCAGATGGTGCACTATATTTTGGTAGCAGACTTTGTGTTCCCCAAGGAGAAGTTCAACAGAAGATTCTAGCAGAAGCACACAGTTCAGCCTATTCCATACACCCAGGGGGAAACAAAATGTATCAAGACATAAAGAAGCAGTTTTGGTGGAATGCAATGAAAAGGGAGATAGCTCAGTATGTAGCCAAGTGCTTAGTCTGTCAGCAGATAAAGATAGAGCATCAGAGATCAGCTGGACTTCTACAACCCTTACCAATACCCGAATGGAAGTGGGAGCACATCACCATGGATTTTGTTACGGCATTACCTCGTAGTCCTAAGGGTAATAATGCTGTATGGGTAATCATTGATCGCCTCACCAAATCAGCCCACTTCATACCGTTCAGGGTAGGCCAGACAACAGAGGTTTTGGCAGACAAGTACATGAAGGAGATAGTTCGTCTACATGGAGTTCCAGTTAGTATTGTATCAGACAGAGACACAAGATTCAGATCACACTTCTGGGAAAGTCTCCAAGAAAGTCTAGGAACTCGTCTGAAATTCAGTACTTCATATCACCCTCAGACAGACGGACAATCTGAAAGGACTATCCAGATTCTTGAAGACATGTTGCGGGCTTGCATGATTGAATTCCAGGGATCATGGGAAGATCATCTTCACTTGGCTGAATTTTCTTATAATAACAGCTATCAGGCAAGTATCAAGATGGCACCATTTGAAGCATTGTATGGAAGGAAGTGTAGGTCACCGATTTGTTGGGACGAAGTCGGTGAGAGGAGACTTTTGGGGCCAGAGATCCTGATTCAGACAACAGATAAAGTCAGAATCATTAGAGATCACCTCAGGGCAGCGCAGAGCCGACAGAAGAGTTGGGCTGACACACAGAGAAGGCCATTGGAATTCCAGACTGGAGATCATGTGTTTTTGAAGACATCACCTACAAAAGGAGTAATCCGGTTCGGTACTCGTGGAAGCTTAGTCCGAGATATATCGGCCCATTCGAGATTTTGGACCGTGTGGGAGATGTGTCTTATCGATTGGCATTACCGCCATCGTTGGACGGAGTTCACAATGTATTCCACGTATCACAGTTGAGGAAGTATGTCAAGGATGATAGTCATATCCTGGATCACTCCGAACTGGAACTACAACCGGATTTGTCATATCAAGAGCAACCGATGGCCATTTTGGACAGAAGTGTCAAGACATTGAAGAATAAGGCTATACCATTAGTGTTGGTGTCTTGGAACAGGCATGCGCCAGGAGAGGCCACGTGGGAACGAGAGGATGTTATCCGTGAGCGTTATCCGCAACTCTTCACAACTTAATTGGTAAGATTCCTTCTTTCTATCCTTCTCTACTGTTATCCTTCTTCTCATCCTTCCTTGCTGTTACCTTTCACTTTCTGAAATTTCGAGGACGAAATTTTTGTAAGGTGGATGGATTGTAATACCCGTTTCCAGAATACGTACTTAGTTGCGTATTCAGTTTTCCGACCGTATTTTTCGATTTACTTCCTGTAATTGACCGAATTTAATTTCAAATATTATTTTCCAATATTTTAGATTTTATATGATTTTCTGGAATTTTCCTGAATTAATTGAAAATCTTTAAAACCGGTGTCGACCAGGGTCGCTGATCGATTCCCGGATTTTATCTTACAAACAGTTAGGAAATTCTAGAAAGTCCTTTAGGCATTATTTCTTAGAATCGTATTTCTTACCTAAATACTTTTTCTGGGAATTTTATGATTTTATGAAAATTCCACCGGAGTCGGTAGCTAACTGATTCCGGGATTTTTAGTTTTAAAACTATAAATTATTTCTCCAAACGAATTTCACCATGAGTCTTAAAATATTATTATTGATTTTTGGTAAATTTTACGAGTCGTTCCAAGATACTTGATTTCGGGACGATTTCGGTATTTTCCGAAATGTTTTCCGCATCTTCGACCTAAACCCGGGAACTTGTCTTTTTAATATTTTTATTTTCTAAGTCCAAGAAAATATCTTCATTTATAAATTCTTTTCCTTTTTCCTTTCTCTTGTTTTCCTTTCCTTCCTTCACAAGCCACAAGATTTCCAATTTCCAAAAATTCCAATTTTTCCAATTTTCCAACAAACTCCACAAAACTCCACACACTTCCTCATTAATGCCCTCTTTCTCTCTCTCTTCCATGGCCGGCCAAGTGGCCAAAAAGAGGGACACCTCATCCTCTCCTATTTGCAAAAAGCCCCCTCTCTTCTACATAAATTGCATCTCCTTCTCAAAATCAAAATCTTATATAAACTTTTCCTTTACATTTCTATCTCTTTTCTTCACTTCAACAAAGAATTAGCCCTCACCACTTCCTCTTCCATCTCAACCTCAACCCCAACTCTAAAAACACCAAGGTCTTCATCTCCATCTCAAGCAACCACTACTTTTAGCTTGGAATCGTATCCCTCTTCGTCGTTTACATCGCCAAGGATCAAGTTGGGGATATTGTCGACAACAACCCTTTCGGAACTCGTAAAGCTTCAAGTAGCCGTTCTTTGTGAGTATTTTTACTCACCAAGACTTGTTCAATTCCTAATATACTGGTGGTTACAATTCATGTATGCTTATGCCTTCAAAATCATGTTTTTGGACCATCAAACACAACCATCAGAAATTCTGTTCTGCACTCTGTTTTCCCACGATTAGTCGACTTGACCTAGGTATTAGTCGACTAACCCATCTGTTTTGAAACGTAACCTTTTCTGGAACACAGTTTTAGTCGACTTAGACTATCTATTAGTCGACTAGAAATCTTCGTTAGTCGACTACACTTTCCACCCTAGTCGACTAACTTTTCCTGAATCAGAAACTCAACTCTCTGTATCACAGACTTAGTCGACTCAAGTATCTGTTGGTCGACTTATAATCATTGTTAGTCGACTAACCCTTCCACCTAGTCGACTAACTTTTCCTGAAACAGAATTCCAACTCTCTGGAACCCAGTTTTAGTCGACTAATCCAGACTGTTAGTCGACTAGAGACCACAATTAGTCGACTAACCATTCCACCTAGTCGACTAATTCAGGCTGTCTGTTATAGTTGCCTTCCTTTCTGAATTTGGATCTCACCCTTGATACATGTGTGATATATTATTCTTGTTTATGCTTCATGACTGGTACCTCATGACCTATTACTTGATGGATGCTACTTCTTGCTACTTCATGACTTGTTGTTATATAGTCTTACTTCATAACTTGTTAAATAAGGAATATCTCCATTTCATCATGCCATCACTTAACACCAAGCATGATACACTTGACTTTTGTATAAAATGGACCAACTTACATGTGGGTCGGGGGAAACATGCGGATATCGATATGTGTTCGTGTTCACAGTGGTATTAGGTATATTGTACAATCATATTTCCGGTCTAACCTGTGGGCCTCCAGGGGACCGAGGGGAGTGCTTGCTCCCTCCTTACTGGTACTATCATGATAAGGGCATACATAAGTCCCTCCTGTTAGCCTAGCGGCTGGTTTCCGTCATCAAGCAACGGAACAATCCTGGACCGTTGTCCCGGGCATGTACGGGACCCACTGTAAACATAGTTCGTTGATAATCCCGCTGGTTTCCAATAACAATCTTGCTTTACTAGGATATGGATCTATGTGCCCTGGGACGCTGGGTCACATAGCTAGATATCACAGTAAGACAAGTAATAATAATAAAGGACGTTAACTGTGGATCTATTGTATTCGGACTTTTACTCTTTATGCTTCCATTACTTGTTGATTTGTATTTATTATACTGTTCTAACTCTCATATTCTTGTCTCTTAGCCATTTGGCTGTAGCCTGTTCATTGTTGGGAGGTCCTGACTCCCTTGGATTTGTATATTCAGGTTCCGAAGCTTGAATCGAAGTGGAGCCTTCCACCGAGGATCAAGCTTTTCTTAGTGAGCAGGCAGACTAGTTCCAGTCCTTTGTGCCAGACTTCTCTTTTTGACTCACGAGATCTTCATCCTACTCGTGAGCATTTTTTGTTCATATTGTATCTTTTACTTTTGGACTTGGTTGTGATAAAAGATACATGTAATGTGTAATATTTTATCATATCTTGTGATAACTTGTACTTGTACTTTTAAAGTTGGCATATGTATGAATATCACGCTTTGTCTTGTACTCTGATCCTTGTTGTGCTAAATGCTTAGCGTATATATGTGGGGGCATTTTCTGACCTACGTATATACGTCGCAGTGACGTCCCCGTATCTGTGGGATCGGGGCGTTACATAACTATAACAATCTTTTATAAACATGTAACTTATAACCAAACAAAAGTTATTAGTACTAATTACTTCATGAGATTATCATCATCAAAATTACGATGAAGGGTCTTTGGGCCAACAGTTGGTGCCCTTTATAATCGTGGTAGGAGCAGTATTCTCTAACCCGAGATGAGAGGGATTGTGCTAGATTGATTTCGGGTATCTAACCTACGGCTAATTTTTGATGGTATTAAAGACTTCATTGATTGGGAGCTTCAACAGAGTGAAGTGTTCCACCGATCTGTAACTTTGTGGTGGACTTGGTGGGAGGATAGGGAGACCTTGCTTCTTGTAAGAAGGTTGCCCCCGGTGCCGGTCTTGAGCGTGGTCGGGATTTTCGTGAGTAGACTTCGAATTTGCTCCACCATCGCTTGGTTTCGCGGAGTGATTGGAAGAAACCTTCACCGCCTCTTCTGGCTGGATATAAGGTTGAGCTCGAGAAAGAACCTTGCTTATCTTGGTGACGTTGTGCTTCAGAAGGTGCTTGTACATGGGATGCATGACCTGCAGCCTACTGATGAATGCAAGTTCAGAGACCTCCTCACCACAGTTGGAGACTTTAGTTAGCTCGCTCTGGAAGAAGTTAATATATGATTTGAGGCTATCCTGGTCTTATCTTGACGAAGAGGATATGATGACTATTTCTCTTGGCTTCTTAACGAGAGGCATACTATGTGAAAGGCCTCTGTGACCTTCGAGAAGTTGTGGAGAGAGCACAGTGGCAGGAAGCAGAACCAATCTGATGCTGCGTCCTTCAGGCTGGATGGAAAGGTGAGGCACATGATTGAATCATTGCGGGAGTAGATCACTATTTTGTCTCAGAAGTACCGGATGTGCTGAACTGGATGCTCACTCCAGAGTATCTATCGAAGGTGAGAGTTGAGAATTTTCTTGGAAATTCACACTTCTGGTTAATTTTGGAGAGAGGAGAGTCATGGATGTGAGTAGTTAGGATCAGGTGCTGAGGCAGCTTGACCTTCACGATCTGTTTCTCGATCAGCTCATCGAGGGCATGGAGATTTAGGGATCTTTTGCTTTCGGGGTCACCTTCTATTTGCGTAGAGTTATTCTGGAGGTCTGCGACTTGAGTCTGAAGCTGTTGGTTAAGTCATTTGTTCTTGCTCAGGATTAGATTGCAGCTGCTGCTCCTTCATTTGCTCTCTCATCTCATAGAGCATCTGAAGGAATTGGTTTTCTCATTGTTTAGATAATTAGACATCGGCGAAAAATTTCTACTGTGAGACGGAGTCAGTATCCTCGGTATGCGATTGATTTCTGGTTGGTAGAGAGGCCTTGCCCCCTGTGGTTACGGTGGCCTTACCTTTGAAAGTTGCACCTTTGGTGATTCGCTTTCATGGGGTCATCGTTGATCTAGAAGAGAATTTTTGAGGAAGGTTGTGGGGAGAGATAGGGATGGCAATTGGGCCGTGCTAGGCTAAACCTGGCCCGGGCACGACGGGCCACAGGCCGGGCTGTGCTCGGCCGGGCTCCAAATATGAAACCCAGGCATGGACCAAGGCCCAGGTACCCCGGCCCCTGGGCCAAACCAGGGCCACCATTTAAAAAAAAAAACTTAAAAAACTTAAAAAAACTTTAAAAATTCTAAAAATTCTAAAAAATCTTAAAAAATTCCCAAAAATTACTTATTCAAGTTGTGATAAAATCAGCAAAGAATATTACAAGGCATGAATAAAAATATATATTTTTATTAATGATCCAATAAATGGATAATTGATCCAAATACAATTAAACTGCAAATCAAATTTTTTTTCAAATTTATCATTAATACATAAAAAAGTACAAGTCTTCATTCTTCATACATTTTTATCAATCATAAATAAAAAAATACAAGTATTCATTCATCTTCTCGGGAGTCTTCAGGAGAATTTTCGATGAGATCGTCAATTATTTCATTTTGATTTCTCTTTTTTGCATGTAGCCAATCCTTCCCGTATATGGTCATCTCGATCGCATCGGATGCCAGACGGTTCCTCGTATCAGTCAGTACTTGACCACCTGTACTAAAAGTAGAATCTGAAGCTACTGTAGATACCGGAGGAGTTAGTAAATCACGCGCCATGATAGAAAGCACAGGATTAGTTAATGCATGTGATTTCCACCATGCCAAAATACCAAAATTTTCAAATTCTGAGTCTTGATCGATCCCAGGAGTCACAACACATTGTATATAATAATAAAGTTCATTTAAAGTGTCAGAAGTTCTATAATTTTTGGAAGGTGATAAAAGACCATAAAATAATGAACTTCTACTACTAGAGATTGAAGAACTTTTGAGATGGAGAAGATTATTTATTTTCATAAGTAGTTTCATAAAAATTATATAACTTATTTATAGAAGAATCAATATCGGCCCACATTAGGGTAGAACTATCCTCATAGTCCATCATTTCATAAAAATTTTCAAGTAAAATTTATATCCATTAAATTTAATCTTAGGATTCATAATAGCAGCAAAATAAAAGATAAACGAAAATTCTTTAAAATATTTATTAAATTTTTTATCCATGGGAGCAATAATATCTCTTATAGAATCAATATTTCTACATTCAGAAAATATTTCACTTATTTTGTTAACTCATAAAATATTATATTTGTTGTTGGATAATAAATACCAGAAAATAATTTTGTTCTTTCAAATCTTTTAAAAATTAACAAATTCATTCACAAATTTGCCATTCCTCATTGGAAATAAAACAATTAGGCAATTCTACATAAATAAACCTATTTATTGCCTTCTTATAAGGGATCGCTTTACTCAACATATTATGTGTTGAGTTCCAACGAGTTCTTACATCTTGAGACAATTTTTTAGATGGTATCTCTAAGTCCGAACAAATTTGTTTGAAGGTTTACCTTCTTGGGTTGCTACTTTTAATAAATATAATAATATCTCTTAATTTTTGAATGTAATCATTAATTATTTTCAAACCATCTTGTACACACAAGTTAATAATATGACAAACGCATTGAATATGAAAAAAATTTATTCAAAATAGATTTTAAATAATTTTTCAAAATCTCAATTGCTGTAGTATTTTTGGTAGCATTATCAAATGAAACAGTAAAATTGGAATCAATTTTATATTATCTAGCAACACGTATTATAATCTTGCTAAGATTTAAAGCATTATGATGATGATGAAACTTTTTAAAACCGATAATTCTTTTATTTAAAATCCAATCAGAATCAATAAAATGCGCAGTAATAATAATATAATGGTAGCCGTTAAGAGCTTTCTAACAATCAGAAGTGAGTAAAATTTCATGGGGCAAGATGATAAAACTGCAACTAATATTTGTTTTTCTGTAATACTTTAAACATTTCTGATCTTATAGTGTTCCTACTAACCGGCTCATAATCAGGATAACTAAAAACACGTCACCACCCAAGTTTGAAAAAGACTAGATTCGATTATGCCTCAACCGACATCTTTGTAGGATAGGTTCTATCCCATTAGAACCTCACTTCCATCCTGCATCCAACACCATCGGTTGGTGAACATAACATTGAGCTTAAGCCACAGTTCATCAACACACTCCCTAAGTTTTATGGCTTAGAGTCCGAAGATGCTTATTTCTTCACAAGAGAATTTGAGGAAGTATGCTTAATGATGAAAATCTCACACCTTGTAGATGATGCTGTTAGGTTGAGATTTATCCCTTTCTCTCTTAAGGACTTAGCCAAGAAATGGTTATATAGCTTAGCGGCCGGCTCTATCACATCTTAGGATGGTTTCATCAAGGTCTTCTTGAAGAAATTATATCCAATTCATAAGACCACTTTCGTTAGGAAAAATATCATGCAGTTCAAGTAAGAACCTAGTGAACCATTTTGGAGGTACTTTGAACGCTTCGAAGACCTCCTTGTCCAATGTCCTCATCACGGAATAGAGAAATGGTGACAATACCAAATTCTTTATGACGATTTACACTACTCAACCAAAGCCCTCTTAGAAAGCATGTACCAAGGTGGATTCTTGCAGAAGGATGAGAATGAAGAATGAGATTTATATAAGAATCTAGCTGAAAAGACCATCCAATGGGAACTAACTAGTGAAAGCTCTAGGAATCCAAACTCCATCTCTTCAAAAGGAGGTCTCCATTCAATTGAATCATTCATAGCTAACGAAACTAAGTTAGCTAGCCTAGCGAGAAAACTGGAAGCTTCAGAAACTAAAGAACCAAGTCCAGTCAATCAAGTCAGCCCAAACCAGTTTCTAACTCCTGGTTGTACTTACTGTCAGGCCTGAATCATGTCTTTAAGAGTGTCCTGTACAAGCTCAACAACACTTTTCAGAACCGATGAATGCGGCCTTTTCAAGGTCGAACAATGATCCTTACGCACCAACGTATGATCCTGGCTGGAGAAATCAACCAAATTTCTCATGGAGCCAACATAACAATGACCACCCACGGTCAAACCATACAAGCCACTTTTATCATTCTAATAATTCTTCCAATCATCAACCCAACTTTTTTAATCACCATCATAATTCTCTCAACCATCCGCCCAATTTTTCAAATTATCAACAAAATTTTCCCAACCAAGCGTCACAATCTTCATTCCAGAATCCTCAACATGAAAAGAGAATGACTGACGTTGAGAGAAACTGAAAAGGTACATGAAGAACCAAGATTCTCTCATGCAAACAATACAGAGGTTAGAGGTTCAAGTGAGCCAATTAGCCAATCCACATCATGAGAGACAAAAGGGTACCTTGTCCAGTCAACCAATAATAAATCCTAAAAATTCTCAACAAGCTCATTTGGTTGAGGATCAATCATTGAATCAACACAATGTTGTTCATTCATTAAGGTCAATTAAGAAAGTTGATAATCAAGTGTCAACACCATCAAATCCCATTCAGCCCAATCACACTCAAGTATCTACCTCATCTAGTCTCAATCCTTCAAAATCTGACGAATCTAAAATAGATAAGTCAACCAGTCAGGTGTACAAGTCTATAGTACCATTTCCTAATAGGCTAAAGAACAACAAGCAGAATTCACACATGGATAAAATAATTGAGATCTTCAACCAAGTGAAGATAAATGTGTCACTCCTTGATGCCATCCAACAAGTCCCATCCTATGCAAAATTTCTTAAGGACATGTGCACCAAGAAGAGAAAGACTAATGTACCCAAGAAAGTCTTCTGAGCCACTAACATTATTGAACTACTATCGGGTCTGATCCCTGTCAAGTATAAGGATCCGGGTTGTCCCACCATTGCCTGCACTATAGGATAAGCTGAGATTAATCATGCACTCCTTGACTTGGGAGCAAGTATCAACCTGCTTCCATTTTCAGTTTATCAACAAGTCTGGTTGGGCAATCTTAGTCCAACTCGAGTTATAATCCAACTGGTAGACCGTTCTGTGAAAGTTCCAAAGGGAAAAATTAATGATGTCCTTATCTGGGTCAGGGAGTTATCTACCCAGTTGATTTCATAGTTCTTGAGATACAATCTGTGTCCAATCCTAAGGCTCAAACTCCTGTTATCCTAGGGCGCCAATTCCTTACTACAGCTAATGCTATTATCAATTGTAGGAATGGGTCTTTGAGATTAATCTTTGGGGACATGACTAGAGAAGTCAATGTCTTCACCTAGAAAAATAACCTCGTAAGATAAGAGACCAAACATTTGAGGTAAACTTTGTTGAAAACAATAGTGATGAAGAAAGTGAAGGTATAAAGAATGAGTATTTGTTTCTTAATGAATTATTTAAGAATGAATGCGATAATCTTAATGAGAGGGCATATGTTGGAGATCCTAATTTTAGAGTACCCTTTAAAAAAGAAAAATTTTGATTTGAATATCTTCACTTTTGATGAGCCAACCAATAATATATCACATAAGAATATAATTCAAGAACCTCCGATTGATATACTCTTTGAAAACATCTTCGAAGAAGAACTCATGTATTTGAATGAACCAACTAGGGATATTTTGGTTAATTATACACCTCTAGGAGAAAGTGTTGACCTAAGTTTTGAGGAGATGTATGGAACTGAGTTAGAATTCCTAGGCATTCATAGTGAGGAAATTCCAACTAAGAAGTGTGGTGATAATCAATTTTGAATAATGAATGTAAAAATATGAGAAAGAAAAACCTAAAGAAGGTGAGACTGGAGAGGAAGAGAGCTAAAATGATAAAAAAAATTGGCCTCCCACTATGCCCTATAAAGAAGACCCATTTGAATGATGGGAAAAGAGCTAGAGGGATGAGACCGAAAAAGATCTAGGTGTGGGAGAAAAATGATGTTGTACATATTTTTGTATAATATATGCACCTCTTTTATATTCCATTTCATGCATCTATACATTTCTTTCATACATTGGGGACAATGCATGAGATAAGTGTGTGGGAGGGCTCTAACATTACTAACATGACTAATATAAAAAAACAAAGAAAAAATTATATATATATAAAAAACTTTTTGAAAGAAAAGAACAATATTTTAATTTATTTTTATGTAAGAAATTAAGTCAATTTTAAGGAATAGGAAAATCATAATTAGGATTTCTTATACTTGGTCAAAATAAGATAACTTGTTTGATTTTCAAGGTTAGAAAAAAATTGATGAAAGTAATTTAGTCTTGATCTTTACCTTGAAGAAATATGCACACTTTATACACTTACACACTTAGGGTTCAAAGACAAAAATTCTTATGCCTTATAAAAAAAGAAAAAAAATGTATATATGCAAATCTAATTATTGATTAGCTAGGTGCTTTAACCTAAGCAAGCCTTGGTATTTATGCAAAACATAATTAGATAAGTTTGAATATATATATATAAATCCTCTAATTAAGCCGGGTATTTGTGCCTCATGAAGCATAAGTATTCACGCCTAAAAGGGGTACATTTTATAAATAAAAACCCTTAATTTCGTGGCCTTGTCTGCTCGAGTGTTTAAGTCCTTAGGGGTATTTTCTCACCTACTGCCCTAGACTGTCCGGCTTGGGTGTCACCGACTAAAGGCTCGTTACATGAGCAGATTAGAAAGCCTAATGGAATTAAAGAATAAATATCACCAAAAATAAATATAAATAAGGCATAGGAGTTAATATTAAAGAACCCTTAGTCAAACTTCACGGTCACGATGGTGCATATGACTCAGGGTAAAGTAATAGACTAGATGAGAAATACAATTTAACTTTTTACTTCGATTGATGATATGTTTTTGATTAGAGACTAAGTTTAGGAATGAAAAGTTTGATATTCCTATAGATTACTTGAACTCTTACAATAATACCTCAAATATTTTCTATCTTTTCACTTTTCAAAAATGCTAACATTTTTTCTTTGCTTTATGAATTTTGTGGGTGCAATCTACTGAAAACGCTCACAAAACAAAACTCGTCCTCTAGGAGTAACCTAGAGGTTTAACGGCTTATTGCACATGCTCAGTGCAATCGAGTGACCGGCGAAAGTAGTCTAATAATTGATTAGAATTAGTTTTGATATTTTTTTTCTCAAGGGCGAGCAAAAGATAAGTGTGGGGGTATGATCGGTCACATATATTGTATATATATTGTCACATTATCATGTTTATTATCTAATAAATTGTAACCTCCTGATCTCTGATGTACGTATCACAGTATCAATACTCGATACGGTGTACAAAGTTGATTTGATATTTCTGCTAGTCAGATTGAGCCAAATTTCAGTTTCAGATATTATTTTTCAATATTTTAGATTTTTCAGAATTTTCTGAAATTTTTCTGGATTATTTTGGAAAATCTCCGTTGTCGGTGTCGACCGATACCAATAATCGGCTATATGATTTTTAATTCACAAACGCAATAGAATTTTAGAACTCTATTTTCACATTGTGTCTTATAATCCTATTTTCTACATTACGGTATTTTTGAGAATTTTTCTAAATTTATCAAAAATCGGGCCAAATCGGTGTCGCCCAGTATCGACGATACCTTTCAGAATTTTTAACTTACAAATCGGATAGAATTTCTAGAATCTGATTTCACATTATGCATTAGCATAATATTTTTCTATTTTATGTAATTTTTGGGAGCTGTTCGGAACTAGTCAATTTTTGACCCATTAAAATAATATTAATTAATTAAATTAATATTTAATTTCTTTCTCCCTTCTCTTTCTCTTTCTACAGACTTCTTCCCCCACCCCATACTCCACCGCCTCTCTCTCCATTAACTCCCTCCTCACTCTCCCTCTTTTCAAACTCTCTCTCTCTTTACCTATTTTATTAAATCCTCTCTCTCTCTAACTATCTCTCCATAACTCTATCTCTCCCCCTCTCTCCTTCTCACTCTCTCTCTCTATATTCCCCTCCATCACTCTCTCTCTCTCTCTCTCTGTATGCAGGCAACCGAAAAGGCCGTCGCCGCCAACCCGGCCTGAGCGACGCTGCCGGCGAGGCGGCCAGGCTGAGCTTGGTCGTTGCCCCTTCTCTTTTCCCTCTCATTTTCCTCCGCCTTTCTTCTTCTTCTTCTTTTCCTTTTTTCCGTCCTGTTCCTCTCCATGTTCTTCTCTTTTCTCTCCCTTTCCTTCATCCCTCAATCCTCTCTCTCCCCTGGCAGACTGTCGCCGGCGGAGGAGACCCGCCGCGGCGAGGCGGCGCTGGCGGGGCTGGCCGCCGCCAGCCCCTGCCCCCTTTCTCTCTCTCGGTTCTCTCTCTCTCTTTGTGTGTGTGTGTTTAACCCATTAACCCTACTGGGTTAATTTGAAACCCATTAACCCATATTCCTATAAGTCAATTGGGTTTGGGTTTGGATCTAAACCCGACCCAATATCAGCCCAAACACGCTTCTAAACCTAATAAAGGTAATTTTCCGTAAAACCCCCTGTTATATAATACTTATTACATTTTAATTTTTATTTATTACATATTTAACTCATTTCTATTACTTTTAGTATTCGAACGATATCTGGAGCATCCGGAGTCCGATTTGGACGATCTTGGAACCATTGCGATGGTAGGAAAGAGAGCTACCTGTCCATGGCCAGTTTGTGAGTGTTTTTATTTTATATATTGTATTTTTATCATATTGAGTGAATTGGTTGCTTTATTTAAATAAAACATGATTACCAGTAAATCTCTGTTATTAATATTTAATAAATTGTAACCATTGTTAAAACACTATAATAAACACTGTAATTAGAACATGCCTTACTGCTCTTTAAACACGCTTAATAATAAATCATTCTTTTTCTTAATTTGTTATCTGTAACTTAAAATTTTAGTAATTAAAAGATGTTGATAAAAGAAAAACCCAGATTTATAGTTAAATACAGTAGTGTATGTAATTGTATGATAGCGATCACCACTGACATACTGGCCACTACTACAGTATGTTCCTGGACAATAGTGTTTCATGTGCTATATCATTGTTACACGGTCACGATTCTTACACGTATTAGTACTAGCGTTACATGGACATTCTAGGTCACGGGGCACTGTAATCACATGTGAATTCTTATACTGAACATTGTTATTGCATGTACTTGTAGACTTGTTAAACTATGCAACAATATTATTATTTTGTTCATAACTTGTTACATAGATTCACCTACATGCATGCGATGATTGTCTTTATATTCCCGTTATATTGAACACTGTTCATGTTATATGGATTATTGTTACAGGAGTATTCTGGTATTCTCGTTACATGATTATTTCCCGTTACAGATACGGATACACCGACATGATTATTGCATGTTATGAAAGCACTGCTACACAGATACGTTACTATACTGGATATTGTTATACGGATACTCTGTACACTATTATTTCTTATTCATGTCCCCTGGTACATGGATATACCAATTCACAGAATACATGATTAGACGAGAAAGGTTTATGTAAATGTGTTCGATGTATCCTTTCCTATCTCCGTTATAGCATAGAGCTATACCGAGTCGATTCTCAAGGAGAGCTAGCGATGGAAGCGTTACGGATCGAAGTGAAGAAATGTAAACGAAGTGTCTTCTTTGCTTAAAAGAATAAAACAATCATGGAACAAGAAATGAAAGAATGGATGAATGTGTTCATGATGGAAAGTGGAAAAGAAATCAAGATTGGATTTGGTATTAACACTAGAAAGAATAAAAACTTGAAGAATCAAATCATGACTAGCTTACCTTACTACCTTACCAATACTTTACTAAACTCCGTGATAGTGAAAGCGTGCCTCATGTTGTCACTCCATCGGCGTAGGTTTCGTCTTGCGTGTTGATCTAATTACTTTCCCATTGCATGAAGGGTGGTTTAACCCATCGGAGAAGAGAAGACCATCCAACTAGCAAGATGAACTAAAACAATCACCCATGAGTTAGTGAAGATGGCAAGGCTAGTGTTTAGGTAGTACATGGAGAAAGAATTAGCTACAAGCCATTGCACAAGAAAAGCAAAGCATGAAGTAAAATTGCAAGTAAGTAAAGAAAGCAAGTAAAGAAAGCGATTAAACTAGAACTAAGCTCAAGTAGAGTTGAAGAGAATGGATCAATCCTTGCATTGCTTCAAGTTGTCACTCCTTGATTGTACAAGCTCTCTCTCTCTTACAATCTCTCTCTTGCAAAGTGTCTAGGGAAGAAGAGGAAGGAGAACTAAATTCTAAAGAAAACCTAAGACAATACATGCAACTAATCTCTAATCTCCTCCTCTTGCTGTTCAGTTCTTGCTCGTAGGTCAGGTGCAGGTATTTATAGGCTGAGAGAGAAGCTTCGAGATCCCTTTCTGTTGGCGCAAAATCCGGATCTCAACAACCCTATAACTGCCGCCAGGGCGCGGCAAGGCGCGGCAAGGCTGTGGCCGTTGGCTAACAACTTTCTGGTACAAAGTTGTTACAAGTTTGTTAGCCACGTGGACCTTCTGGAATCTGGAGTTGTTGTGCGGATCTCTCTGGATTCTGGATTAGATTTGGGCTTTATCTTGGCTTTGAAATTAATCACTTTAATTATTGCTAATTAAAGTGATTATTGGGCTTTCTCTCCATTTGAGTGTAGACCTGTAAAAATATAGAGAAGATTAGTAAAAATCATGTATTTATTAACTAAATGCATGGGAATTATATGGTAAAATATGCAACATTGGATACCTATCACACCCCCACACTTTCTTTTGCTCGTCCCGAGCAAAACAAAGAAAAGAAAAACTATACTACCAATTTTATTACACCACTTTCGCAGGTGACGCGATTGCACTGAGCATGTGCAACAAGCCGTTAAACCTCTAGGTACCCTAGAGGAGGAGTGTTGTCTCCTGAGGGTTTTCAGCGGATTACACCCACAAAATCCATAAAGAAAGAAGACAAATGTTAGTGTTTTGAAAACGCATTTTGAACAAAAGACATGTTTACGAACTATTTTTGCAAAAATATAAGTGATCCTAGGTCATAAGTCCACCTATAATCATTCTTTCTTAAACTTAGTCTCCATGCAAGATTTTGTCTTTAATTAAGGTAAGAATTCAAAATTGGATTGAATATTTTATCTTTCATAAAACCTAGATAATATGCACACCGTGCTCAGTGAAAATTTCTGGGATTTCAACTCTAACCATCAAGCCATTTATTTATTTATTTATTTTTCTTTTTCTTTTTTTTTTTCTCTTCCCTTAGTTTTCTTAGGCTTTCTAGTTCACCCATGTAGCGAGCCTATAACCGATGACTCCCAAACCAGATGGTTCTAGGGCACCAGATGAGAAAACATCCCTCAGGTTAAAGGACTCGAGTGAAAAAGGCCACAAAACAAAAGGGGATTATTTATAATCACCGTTAGGCATGAATAATCATGCTTCTTGAGGCACAATTCTCCAGCTTAATAGGTGATGTTTTATTTATATTTTTTTTCCTTTATTTATATGGCATTTTTGGTCTTTGTTTCCATCCCAAGAAATGTGTGAGTGTAAAGTGCATATTATCTAAGGCAAAAAATTCAAGATAAAAATATCTCACCAATTTTACTTACTTAGCCTATAATCTCAAACAAAATCTATTATTTCAACTAGGTTTAAGATGTCATAATTAAGGCTTTCTTAATTCCTAAGATACATCTTAATTTTCTTAAAAATAGATCTAAACTTTGTCTCTTATTTCAAAAGTTTTTTTTTTAATTTTATTTCTAAAGAAAAGATAAAATCTAAAAAGAAAGTGAAAAATCTAGAAAAAAGATAAAATCTAAAAATAAAATGGAAGACCTAAAAAAATGAAAATCCTAAAAATAAAAATCCTATAAAGAAAATAAAAAGTCCTATGTTAGTACATACCCCCCCCATACCTATCTCATGCATTGTCCTCAATGTATGCAAGATAAAAATGATGCATGAAATAGGTAAGGTAAAAAGTCACTCCCTCCTCCTCTTTGGACCCGCAGTAGTACTAGGTCCTGCCGACTGTGTCCTCCTCAACCTCGCCTCCATGTCCTCTAACCTAGAGGATTGCTCCTCTAACTTGGAGGATTGTTCCTCCATCTTCTTCCGCAGCCTCACTTGACCCCTAAAAATCTTCTTCATGCCCTTCCAGATGGAGGACATGAAGGCATGTGAATCATGTGGGGGGTCCTGCCTCCAAAACTCGGGTTCATCTTCATCCGCAAAACTCTCCTCAGAGGAGGACTCTACCGGAACATCCTCGGGTTGGACAGTAGGTGTCCAGACCGCATGCAAACAACTATTGTACGAACTGGTAGGTCTCTCGGGTGCAACAAATACTCTATCGAATGAATCAAAAATACTGTCTGGTAGGAAAAGTCCTACACAAACGTGTAATCAGGATGGGGTGAGAGTATTTGGCACCTCGTGTGCGTGAAGAGTTAGCTATAAGTGCATGGAAGATGACCTTATTCAAACAAACCGAGTGTTGACGAGTCATTAAATCATGTATAATTTGCAACACTGGTCTGTTGAAAGAGGAGGTGTGGTCAAGCCCTAAAATATTGCGTTGGATCCAACGTCTAACGCAATGAACATTTCTAAACATCGTACTGGCTTTGAGCCCACGATCCTGCTCAGTACAACGAGCCCCCATAACAGTCATATAATCAATCAAAGGGAGAGGCTCGCTGTGTTGTGTGATGGATGGGACAGTAGTGACTTCCTCAAGGAGAGGAAGCGTGACAAGTAGGTCTCCTGTGGGCATGTGTACAGTGAACTGGTACATGTGTGGATCAATCGATGCTTGGTCAAGATGTGTGTAAAACATGGTCACCAGTTCGGGACAATAAAATGCATCGGTCTCAGTGTTGTCGTACACTAGTGAATACCAATTCCTTGCCCTAATTCTCTCTAAAATACATGCCCATAACCATTCACATCACATAAAATCCGCCCAAAATCTTTCTCAACAAAAATTGATGGTGCCATACTATGAATTTAAGATCAAAAAGCAGTAAAAAGGAGAGATTTAGAATTCGAACCACCCCCGGAATTCGTGGGGGGAAGAAATTTGGTCTCTGCAGTGGGTTCAGGAAGCTCTGAATGAGGAGACAGCACCAGATCGACCGTAGGCTTGTGAAATCGATCGGAGCAGACGCTGGCGGCGCTCAGGATGCTGCAGGAAAGCCGCAGATGCGCGGCTGGAGTCGCGGTTTTGCGGCAGATCGGAGAGATCTGATGAAGGGAAAAGTTGCCGAGGCGGCGCTTTGAGAAACTTTTACAGATCTGAGGATATTTTTCTCGTGTGAGGGAAGAAGTGTGTGGAAGAGGGGTTATTTATAGGAAGGGAAAGAACTTTAGAATCCCACTTCTATCCCTAGGTTAAAAACGAATTTACCCTAGGTATTTGGAAGTTTTGAAAAGAGCTTTGACCCTAGGGACTTGGAATATGAAGAATCCTAGGAATTTAGAAAGATTTTGAATTTGGAAAGTGTGAAAACTCCTTTTAGCATAAAAATCCCTCCTTTATTTTTATTTCTTTTTTTTTTATTAGTTTCTAAAAGAAGTGTAAAAGAAAGAAAATCTAAAAACTCTAAATTAGTAAACCCTAAAAAAAAAATTACCTTAAGGTGGTGGTTCCGGCGGCGGTCTGATTGGTCCACGAAACATGGCCCAATCAACTTTATGTTGGGTTTTGTGGAACCCACCAAAATATCAGGAATATGACCCACTAAAAAGATGAATCCATGAAGGATCTTTATTAAGTACATGACCCCATCTAATTTCCATTTTTTCCAAATAATTTCGGAGTCAAATTTATCAAAGCCCTTGTCCCAGAATGATGTATGAAATGACAGAACATTTGACTTGGACTCAGGAAGAACTGACTCAGGAAGGTGACTGAAATCAAGTAAAGGTTCAGGAGTCAAAGTGAATTCTGGAATTGGGTCCAAGTCAAGAAATGAAAACTCAAGTCCACATGTATTGTCCAACAATGGAATGTGACTATAAAAAATAGGTGATTCAAGTTCAGGAGTGATGGGAATCAAAACTGACTCTAAAATGTTGCTCAAATTGGGTAACATAACAGGAGTCAATAATGATTAGGAATTTGAATTAGATCACAAGATTGAGAGTCAAAGTCACATTCCATATTGAGTTCAATTCCACAAAAATGAGAACTTGCCAATTTATCAATAGGATCTTCAAAAAGGTATAATTGGTCAAGTTCGACATGATCCTTAAAGATGGGTGATTCAACTTCATTGTGAATTGTGACAGGATCCAATGTCGACTCCGGAAAAAGATTGAAGTCAGGTAAAGATACCGGAGTCATTATTGAATCAGGAAGAAGGATCGAATCACGAAGTTGGGGTTCAAGATCATATTCCTCATGTAATTCAATTCCACAAAATGTGAACTTGCCAATTTATCAATAGGACTTTCAAAAGTATGGAATTGGTCAAGTTCAATATGATTATCAAGGAATATTGGTGATTTAATTTCACAATGGATGGGTACTGGATCCAATTCTGACTTGGGAAATGGATTGAAAATCAGGTAAGGATATGGAAGTCATGATTGAATCAGAAAGTAAACTTGAATCATTAAGTAGAAGTTCAGGATCATGGTCAAGTTCAATTTCAGGAAAAGGAAAACTTGCCAAAATGTCTATGGGATCTGAAGTTTGGACAAGTTCAGGTGGTTGTGCTGAAATTGAATCTTGATTTCCAAGACTACATGACTCATCTTCTTTAAGAGAGTGGCTAGTGACATTAGAAATAGGATGAAGAGTTTGGATCATCAACTCTATGTCACGATTTCTAGCATTTTGAGCATGAGTCATTTCTTCAAGCATCTTTCCATAATTGATGATTTCATTGTTTTGATGAAAAGATGAAGTGTGTCTTGGAAGTGATGATGAAATTGTGAGTCAAAAATGTGTGGTGATGGAAGAGTGGACTCACACAAGAAATCTTTACTCGTTTCCATGGCAAATGGTTGTCATTAGAAAAAGGTGGAACTGAGTAAGATTCTTGAAAATATGGTGGAATTAGAGAGGCAAATAATTTTTGAAGTTGTTGCTCGACTCTCTGTAAATTGGCTTCTATACTCTTAAGTATCTCCGATTTTTCTTCAATTGGCGAGTATAAGAAGGAGTATATGAAGCGGAATCGGGAAATGAATATTGTGGATATTGTGGACTAGGTGGGAATGGTGGACAAGGAGGTTGATAATTAAACTCGGGGGACTGGAATCCCCAATGACTCGGTGAAGAGTTGAAATTATTATGGAAATTATAATTATTAGATGGGGGGTATGGGTCATATTGATTCGGATAAGGCCAACCCGGTGTATGTGGTTGGTTCATATTGTAAACACCGGGTTGGAATTATCCAAATATGGTGTGAAATATGGATTATTATTAGAATGGAAAGAATTGTTGAATGCCATATCACACAAAAAATCACAAAAAAGAAAAATCAAACAACAAACCAAAAAGAAAAAATCAAAACCAAGCCAAAAAAATGGTTGACCTAGACCTAGACGACTCCTAACTGATTAGATCGTCCACGGGAGGTTTAGTGTAGACGTAGATCACAAGTTAATCAGCCAGGGAAGGGCAAGGTTGGTGGGAGGTTTTCCGTCAGAGACGTTCCTTAATTAAATAACCAGCAACCTTCGGGCTTTCGGCCCTCAATCCCTTTCCTAGACACTGATTTTGTAAGGGTCTATTTCCAACACTTTTTCCCCTTAGGATAATCTCCTAGATGAGTCCGAGATGTCCCTAGGGCCAACGTCTATTTTTTTATTAAATTAAGCTTGGGTTAGTGAGTGCTGGGATGGTGGTTTTTGGGCTAAGGAAAGGGTAATGAAATCCCCCACCTTATCTTATTTATGGGTTATGCCCTTAGAATTGATTTGTGCAAGTGTACAAGAAATATCACTAAGATTCACTCAAAGCATGAAAATCAAGCAAGAGATGATTCCTAGTCTATATGCAATGCGAAACGTACCTTGCCTCCAGCACTCTTCAACAGTAAAAGTAAAGAATTGAAAAGACACGTGCCTAGAAATGCAAATGTCTAATCAATTTTTAACTTTTCAACCAATTTTTTACTGTTGATTAAATTAGCAGGTATATGGTGAAGAATACAGGAATTCAATTATAGCAGCAGATGTATTTTGCAGAGCTGAAGATCCTGCAGAAAAATGATCAGTAGTGAGCTCCTCCTTGCCGCAGAACCACGGCTTTTGCCGTGGGAACGCGGCAAGTCAGAGGGATCCTGGTCTCTGCTTTCGAGAGCAGAGGCCCAGGTCCGCTTATATGTCACTGCAATGCAAATTTTCCTGTTTTCTTCTCCTGTAACCTGCAACAGAGAAGAAGATTCGTTTAGTTCTTCACTTTAAAGAAAATCCGTTGCTCTCCCCGGCAACGGCGCCAATTTGATTAAGACGAGAAAGGTTTATGTAAATGTGTTCGATGTATCCTTTCCTATCTCCGTTATAGCATAGAGCTATACCGAGTCGATTCTCAGGGAGAGCTAGCGATGGAAGCGTTACGGATCGAAGTGAAGAAATGTAAACGAAGTGTCTTCTTTGCTTAAAAGAATAAAACAATCATGGAACAAGAAATGAAAGAATGGATGAATGTGTTCATGATGGAAAGTGGAAAAGAAATCAAGATTGGATTTGGTATTAACACTAGAAAGAATGAAAACTTGAAGAATCAAATCATGACTAGCTTACCTTACTACCTTACCAATACTTTACTAAACTCCGTGATAGTGAAAGCGTGCCTCATGTTGTCACTCCATCGACGTAGGTTTCGTCTTGCGTGTTGATCTAATTACTTTCCCATTGCATGAAGGGTGGTTTAACCCATCGGAGAAGAGAAGACCATCCAACTAGCAAGATGAACTAAAACAATCACCCATGAGTTAGTGAAGATGGCAAGGCTAGTGTTTAGCTAGTACATGGAGAAAGAATTAGCTACAAGCCATTGCACAAGAAAAGCAAAGCATGAAGTAAAATTGCAAGTAAGTAAAGAAAGCAAGTAAAGAAAGCAAGTAAAGAAAGCGATTAAACTAGAACTAAGCTCAAGTAGAGTTGAAGAGAATGGATCAATCCTTGCATTGCTTCAAGTTGTCACTCCTTGATTGTACAAGCTCTCTCTCTCTTACAATCTCTCTCTTGCAAAGTGTCTAGGGAAGAAGAGGAAGGAGAACTAAATCCTAAAGAAAACCTAAGACAATACATGCAACTAATCTCTAATCTCCTCCTCTTGCTGTTCAGTTCTTGCTCGTAGGTCAGGTGCAGGTATTTATATGCTGAGAGAGAAGCTTCGAGATCCCTTTCTGTTGGCGCAAAATCCGGATCTCAACAACCCTATAACTGCCGCCAGGGCGCGGCAAGGCGCGGCAAGGCTGTGGCCGTTGGCTAACAACTTTCTGGTACAAAGTTGTTACAAGTTTGTTAGCCACGTGGACCTTCTGGAATCTGGAGTTGTTGTGCGGATCTCTCTGGATTCTGGATTAGATTTGGGCTTTATCTTGGCTTTGAAATTAATCACTTTAATTATTGCTAATTAAAGTGATTATTGGGCTTTCTCTCCATTTGAGTGTAGACCTGTAAAAATATAGAGAAGATTAGTAAAAATCATGTATTTATTAACTAAATGCATGGGAATTATGTGGTAAAATATGCAACATTGGATACCAATCAATACAGACATTTCATATATTATTATCATCATTACATGGATGCTCGGTACACAGTTATATCATGTTTACACATCACTGTTACACCTGCATGTATTATTTCTATATTCTTGTCATATGGATCATCGTTCATATTGCATGTCATATTGTTGTATGTTTATTCCTGTATTCCTGTTACATGAGTGTTTCCCGTTACAGATATGCCTGTTACTGGATACATGAGTTATTGATATGCGATGTGTGTAACTAAGTGTCACGTAGATCCAAGCCACGAGGACCACCTCTAGAATCCCACATCTCTTGTATATCGTTTCCCATTATCTTGTTTCATGATATCAACAAAGCTCATGTCCTATTATCGTATTACTTGTACCATGCACTGTTTTAGTACTTGATATACTGTATAGTTCATACTTGTATTCTGGTATACCAGTTATTAGCACAGGTATGCCAGCATCCGGCGGAACATGCGTGGAACTAAGTGTCACACGGAGCAAAGTGCCACACCACACCTATCCGTGGTGGGGGCCACCTCTTGAATCCGTGGGGGCCGCCTCTAGAATCCTCACTCTGCCTGGTGTTGGGCGACGAGGATGTCTCCGGTGCTCTTGTTATTGACATTGTTACTGACCAAACTCAGTATTCTTATTATATTGTATTCCAGTTATGCGAACGGTCATGCTGACGTCCGGCACATGGAGTGTGGAACTAAGTGTCACACAGAACAAAGTGTCATACCACATACATGGTGGGGGCACCTCTTGAATCCGTGGGGCCACCTCTAGAATCCCACATTGCGAGGTGCTGGCATGATGAAGGTATCCTCAGTGCGCTTGCTATTTAGACCCATTTAATAACCCAACAATAGTGACGTCAGGAACACTTGTTGTTTGATCACTCTCAAATTTGGATAATAGTACCCATATGCCATGTCCGGATGAGTTCGACTAGAGTGCGGGCTCTAATATGAACTGCCAGTGATATGGGACACTAGAAGAGATTGATTAAAATATCAGGTGATACTGATTGTTATTATTGTATAAATCACCTGACATGCTCGACACATGTATATTATTGTCCCTTTATACTTGTTACTATTCCTGATGTTTTATTTACGATCATATCGCCTGTATACCTTGTTACACGGTCTTATAGTTGTTACACTCAATGTGGTAACACACTATTCATGGATACATATACTCTGGATTATATCTATTCTGCTTTATGTATACCTTACAGATATTAGTACTGTATAGGCACAACACAATAGTATGGTTATGTTGCATACTGCACATCTGCATGTTCATTTCTATCACGTCACCACTATACAACATTATTTATTATATAAAACGGGAGACCACTGTAGACAGGACCCTATGATAACATACTAGGTGGTGATAGTATTAAAATATGACATTTTATGTTTCTATTGCTTATTAAATTCCTATTATGGTATCACTGATACAGAATCATGTATTATATATTATTATCGTGCATGTATTACTATAGTACATATTACTGCTTCCTTCATTTTATCACTCACTAGGTTGCTTTCTGACGACCCAGAGTTTGCGTGCCCAAGTTAGAGATCCCAGATATCATATTGTCAGATATTTTATTGGATTCACATAGGACTCGTCATCGATATCATTAATAGGTATCTTTATTATGTAGTCTTTAGTTCCTTATTTTTTTCATATTTCTATATCTATCATGATCACTAACCCCTTTCTGCAGGTATTCTTGTACTTATTTCATGCTGGAACTCGTGTGCATACGAAAGCAATTTCCTGTACTGAGGCTTAGCATATGTACGTGAGGGTATCTCCGCCCTGCGTATGTACGTCACCATAATATCCCCGTACCTGCGGGATCGGGGCGTTACAGAGTGATATCAGAGCCTAGTTTCACACCTAGTGTGGGTAACCACCTGGGTCAATTCTCGGGCTCTTACAACAGTACAATAAGATTCAGATTAAAACTCATCTGTATCTGAATTTGGGACGAGTACAAGAATACCATGTCATTGACAATTCATTCCTTGACTCTTTTCTATTCCTTAATCACAGTTGTCAACCAAAATATCTGATTTTCTTCTCGCTTTCTCTTCATCCTATTGCTTCCAAATTCGTTAGCTAAAGTTCACTACACTAATTCTCCACCCCGAGTTCATTATAGATATCAGAGAGAGCAGCGGAAGCGTCGTGTGCCTATAACATTTAGGCTTTGGGGCTGTAACTATTGTTCTCCCACCTGAGTTAAAATTTCGAGGATAAATTTTTTTGTAAGGTAGGGAGAAATGTAACTCTCTGATCCCTGATGTACGTATCACAGTATCAACGCTCGATACGACGTACAAAATTGATTTGATCTTCTGCTAGTCAGATTGAGCTGATTTTAGTTTCAAATATTATTTTCTAATATTTTAGATTTTCAGAATTTTTAAAATTTTTCTAGATTATTTTGAAAAATCTCCGTAGTCGGTGTCGACCGATACCAATAATCGGCTATATGATTTTTAATTCACAAATGGAGTAGAATTTTGAGACTTTGTTTTCACATTGTGTCTTAGAATCCTATTTTCTACGTTAGAATATTTTGGGAATTTTTTTGAATTTATCAAAATTGGGCCAAACCGGTGTCGCCCAATATCGGCGATACCTTTCAAGATTTTAACTTGCAAACTGGATAGAATTTCTAGAATCCAATTTCACATTACGATAGGCATATTATTTTCTATTTTTATGTAATTTTTGGGAGCTGTTCAGAACTAGTCAATTTTTGACCGATTAAAATATATTAATTAATTAAATTAATTTTTAATTTCTTTCTCCCTTCTCTTTCTCTTTCCACAGACTTCTTTCCCCACCACCATACTCCACCGCCTCTCTCTCCATTAACTCCCTTCTACTCTCTCTCTTTTCAAACTCTCTCTTTATCTATTTTATTAAATCCTCTCTCATCTATCTCTCCATAACTCTCTCTCCCCCTCTCTCTCCCCCTCTCTCCTTCATACTATCTCTCTCTCCCCCTCCATCACTCTCTCTCTCTCTCTCTCTTCTCTCTCTCTCTCTCTCTCTCTGTGTGTGTAGGCAATAGGAGAGGTCGCCGCCGCCAGGCTGAGCTTGGTCGTTGCCCCCTTCTCTTTCCCTCTCCTTTTCCTCCCCCTTTCTTCTTCTTCTTCTTTTCCTTTCTTCTTCCTGTTCCTCTCCATGTTCTTCTTCTCTTTTCTCTCCCTTTCCCTCATCTCTCGATCCTCTCTCTCTCTCCCCCTAGTAGAACTGCCGCCGGTGGGGGAGACCCGCCGCCGGCGAGGCGGCGCTCGCTGGACTGGCTGCCGCCAGCCCCTGCCCCCCTCTCTCTCTCGCTCTCTCTCTCTCTCTCTCTCTCTCTCTCTGCTTAACCCATTAACTCTTGGATTAATTTGAAACCCATTAAACCCGTTAACACATTAACCCGTATTCCTATAAGTCAATTGGGTTTGGGTTTGGATCTAAACCGACCAATATCAGCCCAAACCGCTTCTAAACCCAATAAAGTAATTCTTCGTAAAACCCCTGTTATTTAGTACTTATTCCATGTAATCTTATTTATTACATATTAACTCATTTCTATTACTTTTATATTTGAGCGTTATCTGGAGCATCCGGAGTCCGATTTTGGACGATCCTGAAACTGTTGCGATCGTGGGAAGAGAGCTACCTATTCATGGCTGTTTGTGAGTATTTTATTTTATAAATTATATTTTATCATGTTAAGTGAAATTGGTTGCTCTATTTAAATAAAACATGATTACCCATAAATCTCCGTTATTAATATTTAATAAATTGTAACCATGTTTAAAACACTATAATAAACATTGTAATTAGAAGATGCCTGACTGCTCTTTAAACACGCTTAATAATAAATCATTCTTTTTCTTGATTTATTATCTGTAACTTAAAATTTTAGTAATTAAAAGATGTTGATAAAGGAAAAACCCAGGTTTATAGTTAAATACAGTAGCATATATAATTGTGTAACGCCCCGATTCCACGAATACGGGGTCGTCACTGCAACGTATATACGTAAGTCCGAAGTACCTTCCCGTATATACGTTAAGCATCAGTACAGACAAGAATCAGAGTACGGAAGCAAATGGTGCATTATACATTCCAACACATATATATACAATCACAGAGTTATCACCAGAGGTGATGAATATTACAATAATATAACATCACAGATATGCGCAAATGCGGGAATACAAGAGATATACACATATATGAACGATACAAAAGGGAGTTCACATACAAGTATACAAGGATAGTACAAGTATGAACAGTATAAAAGAGCATGGACAGTATAAGTATAAACAGAAGGGCACTCACGAGAAAACCGAGAGGCACGCAGGGGGCCTGGAAGGAAATGGCTCTGAAAGGTAGGCTGGTGATCCACGCTACCGCTGCGCAACTCTGATCACACGCTCCTAGCTCCATGACCTGGACATGTGGATCCAGGGGAGTCAAATGATACTCCCCAGGCGAGTGGTGAAGCAAAACCAAGTGGTGAAGCAGGGTGAGCACAATAATGCATATAACAAATGATATCAAGAAGGAAATACTCAGGAGTCAGATAGGTGAGAGCAGATATGAACAGATATGACAGGATAATCATAAAACAGGGAAATCCGAATAAAACCAATCCGAGCTACCAGGTAGTTATAACATAATACTCATAAAACAGGAAATCCGACATAAAGTCCGGGAAAAGCAAATACGGTAAGGCACATCACAGATTCATAGCCGTTTAAGTTGCAGGCTTTGGTATGCGTCCCATTCCACATACCTCTACTTACAACTTAAAGAGCCGGTTATTATGACACTTTATTATTACTCGTCTAACCCATATATCTCGGTATGTGTCTCGGTGTACGGCCAACTCACATACATCCATATATAAGCAAGTCGAGGTTGTTATTGGAAACAGCGGTTGTATCAACGAACTATGTTTACAGTGGGTCCCGTGCATACCCGGGACCACGGCCAATGATTGTTCCGTTGCATGGAAACGGAAGCCAGCCGCAAGGCTCACCATGAGGGACTTATGTATGCCCTATAATAACATGAATAAGGGAGCCAGCTCTCCCCTCGGTCCCCTGGAGTACCACAGGTCAGACCGGATATAAAGTGCACAACCTAATGCCACTGTAAACACGAACACATATCGATATCCGCATGTTTCCCCCGACCCAATACAAGTTGGTACATTTTAGGATTCATTAGTTTAATTATCACTTTACGGGAAAAACAGGTACAGGACATGATCAGGAAAATCGGGTGTACATAAATACTATATAGTCAAGTCACTGCATGTAAAGCAGGAATACAAGTCACTGATCATGATACAGGATAATAAAGTAAAGTTCCCGTAAAGGTGATAATCACAAGTCAAGTATATCATGCTGGGTGTAAGGTGATAGCATGATAGGATGGTGATAATTAACAAGCAACAAGCATATAAGAGATGATAATAATCAGGTGGCAAGTTATGTCAAGAGATTGATAATAGTCTGGGTAAGTCAGGTCATACCAAGAGGGTCTAGCCAAATAGTAGTATGTCAGGTGGTCAGGTGATAACACTCTAGATGTCAGGTGATATACATGTGTTAAAAGGAAACATGCAACTAGCAAGTCTAAAGTAGTAGTAGGGCAAGTGTAACATAAAAGTAATCCAAAGTCCACGACCACGAAGGGTCGGCCACGCATGGTATAAGCAATAAAAGACATAGCACATGAAATAAAATACATGAAAGCTAAAGCGAGAACATGCGCATAATCAATGAAATAAGAAGTAAGAGGGTAGCGAGTGAGAACACTCGCCTGAGTCACCAATATACCGAAATATCCGAAATCCACGGAAGCTTGGGATGCGCCACAAAACCTGATATAAATATGTAGAGGGAAGAGGAGAGAGAAAGAATTAGAGAGAGAAAGAGAGGTTTAGAGAGAGAAAGTCTAGAGAGAGAAATGGGATTTTAGAGAGAGAAAGTGTAGAGAGAGAAAGGGATATCCTAGAGAGAGAAAATGGGGATTTTAGAGAGAGAAAAGTGTAGAGAGAGAAAGTCTAGAGAGGGAAAGGGATTTCTAGAGAGAGAAAATGTAGAGAGAGAAAGGGATATCCTAGAGAGAGAAAATGGGGATTTTTAGAGAGAGGAAACCTAGAGAGAGAAAGTGGGAATTTTAGAGAGAGAAAGTAGAGAGAGAAAGAATTAGAGAGAGAAAGAGAAAGAGAGAGAGATGAGAGAGAGAGGGAGATGAGAGAGAAGAGAGAGATGAGAGAGAGAGAGAGAGGGAGACAGTGAGAGAGAATGAGAGAGAGAGGGAGATGAGAGAGAAGAGAGAGAGAGAGAGAGATGAGAGATGGGAGAGAGAGAGAGAGAGAGAGAGAGTGCGGAACAGGGCAGGGGCAGCAGCCCCCTGCACAGGCCCAGGGGCTTCCAGCCCCTGGCCGGGAACGGCCGCCAGCCGCCGGCGAAGCGCCGGCGGCGCGCCGGCGCTGGGGGGCCACGGCCACCCCAGAGGAGAGACAGGGAGGGGGCAGCAGCCCCCTCCCTCCAACAGGCCACGGCCAGGGCTGCTGCCCTGGCCGGGCCAGACTCTGGCCGCGGCAGCGCGGCCAGAGGACAGAGGGGGAAAGGGGACGGGGGCCCACCGGCCCTCGGTGGCCGGCGCAGGCCAGGGGTGGCCGCCGGCCACCCCAACAGTGAGGGAGAGAGAGGGAAAAGAAAAAGAAAGGAAAAGGAAAAAGAAAAGAAGAAGAAAAATAAGAAAAAAAGGGAAAGGAAGGGAAGGGGCTCGCCGGGGGGTCGGGGCGGCGGCGGAGCTTGACCGGAGATGGCGGCGTTGATGGTGGTGGTGGCCGGATCTCGCGGGAAGAGGAGAGAGAGATGGGGGAAATTGAGGAGTGGAGAAGAAGGAGGAGGAGATAGAGAGAGAGGATTGAGGGAGAGATTAGGAGTTGAAGAGAGAGAGAGAGAGAATTGGGGAAGAAGGAGGAGGAGGAGGTGCGGTCGCTGCACCAGGGGAGAAGAAAAGAAGGAGAAGAGAAAAGAAAAGGAAAAAGGAAAAAGAAGAAAAGGAAAAGGAAAAGAAAAAAGAAAAAGAAAAGAAAGAAAAAGAAAAAAGAAAAAAGAAAAAAGAAAAAGAGAGTGATAGGGAGTGATGGATGGGAGAGGGATTTAATGAGGGGGGTGAGGTGGCGTTGGTGAAGTCGGTGGGAAAAGAAGGAAAAGAAAGAAAAAGAAAGAAAGAAAGATTAAAAAAAATAATAATATAATAATAAGGTTGAAAAATCGACTGTCTCCGAAAAATCCCAAAAATACCGGAGGTGGAAAACGTCATCCTGATGAATAATATGAAATCGGTTTTCAGAAATAAAATCTCATTTTCAAATAAAAATCCGGAAGTCAACCGCCGATACCGGTCTACACCGGGTCGGCCGGATTTTGATAAATTCGAAAAATCCCAGAAAATGTATTAAAGAAGAAAATATGATTTTAAGACATAAAGTGAAAGCGGAATTCAGAATTTCAATTCCGATTGTAAACTAAAAATCCTGGAATCAGTTAACTACCGACTCCGAAGGAATTTCATAAAATCATAAAATCCTCAGAAAAGAATGTAGGTAGAAAATGTGATTCTAAGAATTAAAGTCTAAAGGACCATCTAGAAATCCTAGCTGTTTGTGAAATAAAAATACTGGAATCGGTTATCTACCGACTCCGGTGGAATATCCATAAATTCGTAAAATCCTCAGAAAAAGTATTTAGATAAGAAATGTGATTCTAAGAATTAATACCTAAAGGACCTTCTAGAAATTCCAAGTGGTTTGTAAATTAAAAATCCGGGAATCGGTCAGCGGCACTGGCCGACACCGGTTTTGAAGAAATTCATTTTAATTCCAGAAAAATCTAGAAAATCATGGAAAACTAATATATTGGAAAATAATATTTGAAACTGAAATCGGTCAAATCTACACATCAGAAAGACTAAATCGAATAATATACTATGATCGGGCCTTCGGTCAGACTAAGGCTGACTCCGAGTCCACGAATCCAAAACCAAGACAAAACAATTATATAAAGAATTCATAATACAAAACAATTACAGGAAACAAATCGAAAAAAATACGATCGGAAAATCTGAATACGCAACTAAGTACGTATTCGGGAACGGGGTATTACAAATTGTATGATAGCGATCACCACTGACATATTGGCCACTACTACAGCATATTCCTGGACACTAGTGTTTCATGTGCTATATCACTGTTACACGGTCACAGTTCTTACACGTATTAGTACTAGCGTTACATAGATATTCTAGGTCACGGGGCACTATTATCACATGTGGATACTTCTTATACTGAACATTGTTATTGCATGTACTTGTAGACTTGTTACACTCTGCAGCAATATTATTATTTTGTTCATAACTACTGTTACATAGATTCACCTGTATGCATGCGATGATTGTCTTTGTATTCCCGTTATATTAAACATTGTTCATGTTATATAGATTATTGTTACAAGAGTATGCCAGTATTGTTACATGATTATTTCCCGTTAAAGATACGGATACACCGACACGATTATTGCATGTTATGGAATCACTGCTACACGGATATGTTACTATACTGGATACCATTATACGGATACTTGTACACTATTATTACTTATTCATGTCCCACTAGTACATGGATATACCAATTCACAGAATACAGTTCACTTCATATATTATTATCATCGTTACATGGATGCTTGGCACACAGTTATATCATGTTTACATCACTGTTGCACCTGCATGTATTGTTTCTATATTCTTGTCATATGGATCATCGTTCATATGCATGTCTTATTGTTGCATGTATATTCATGTATTCCTGTTACATGAGTGTTTCCCGTTACTGATATACCCGTTACTGGATACGTGAGCTATGATATGCGATGTGTGGAACTAAGTGCCATGTGGATCCAAGCCACGGGGGCCACCTCTAGAATCCCACATCTCTTGTATATCGTTTCCAGTTATCTTGTTTCATGATATCAACAAAGCTCATGTCCTATTATCGTATTACTTTACCATGCACTGTTCTAGTACTTGATATACTGTGTAGTTCATACTTATATTCTGGTATACCAATTATTAGCACAGTTACGCCAGCGTCTGTGGGAACATGTGTGGAATTAAGTGTCACACGGAGCAAAGTGCCACATCATACCTATTCGTGGTGGGGGCCACATCTTGAATCTGTGGGGGCCACCTCTAGAATTCTCACTCTGCCTGGTGTTGGGTGACGAGGATGTTCCGGTGCTCTTGTTATTGACATTGTTACTGACCAGACTCAGATTCTTATTATATTGTATTCCCGTTATACGCAAGGTATGCTGACGTCCGGCACATGGTATGTGAAACTAAGTGCCACACGGAACAAAGTGCCACCACCACATACATGGTGGGGGCTACCTCTTGAATTTGTGAGGGCCACCTCTAGAATCCCACATCGCGAGGTGTTGGCATGATGAAGGCATCCTCAGTGCGCTGCTATTCAGACCCATTTAATAACCCAACAATAGTGACGTCAGGAGCACTTGTTATTTGGTCACTCTCTCATTTAGATAATGGTACCCGTATGTCATGTTCGGATGGGTTCGACTGGAGTGGGGGCTCTAGTATGAACTGCCAGTGGTATGGGGCACTGGAAGAGATTGATTAAAATACCAGGTGATATTGATTGTTATTATGTATAAATCATCTGACATGCTCGACACATGCATATTATTGTCCCTATACTTGTTACCATTCCTGATGTTTTATTTAGATCATGTCGCCTGTATACCTTATTACACGGTCTTATAGTTGTTACACTTTATGTGGTAACACACTATTCATGGATACATATACTCTGCATTACATCTATTCTGCTTTATGTATACCTTACAAACATTAGTACTGTATAGGCACAGCACAATAGTATGGTTATGTTGCATACTGCACATCTGCGTGTTCATTTTTATCACTTCACCACTATACAACATTATTTATTATATTAAAACGGGAGACCACTGTAGACAGGACCCGATGATAACATGCTACGTGGTGATAGTATTAAAATATGACATTTTATGTTTCTATTGCTTATTAAATCCTATTATGGTATCACTGATACAGAATCATGTTATATATTATTATCATGCATATATTATTATAGTACATATTACTGCTTCTTTCATTTTACCACTCACTAGGTCGCTTTCTGATGACCCTCAGCTTGCATGCCAAGTTGTAGATCCCAGATATCGTATTATCAGATATATTGGATTCACATAGGACTCGTCATCGATATCATTCATAGGTATCTTATTATGTAGTCTTTAGTTCCTATTTTTTTTTTTTCATATTTCTATATCTATCATGATCACTAACCCCTTTCTGCAGGTATTCTTGTACTTATTTTATGCTGGAATTCGTGTGCATATGAAAGCTATTTCCTATACTGAGGCTTAGCGTACGTACGTGAGGGTATCTCCGTCCTGCGTATGTACGTCGCCATAAACGTCCCCGAACTGCGGGATCGGGGGTGTTACATAAATCCTATTAAGAAAGTTTTATTTTTCTTTATTAAGTGCAGGCCCATTGCATAAGAAAAGGGAAGAAAAACAGCCCAAAAGTCCATCAAATTCTGATTTAATTCAGAATTAATTCAAAATCAAAAGATTTGGGCAGATTATGGCAAATAAGAGAGGTTGAAAACGGTAATTTGATTTTATAAGAATCCAAATTGGTTAGCTTGAGAATCACCGAAGATCAGATTAAAATCAGAGTTAAACAGTGAATCCAGCCAGGTAAAAGGGAGCCAAATCCCACGCAAGCCAAATCTCCACTAGGATGTGGCCATTTGGCTACATCCTGGCCGCGGATCAGCCGCCAAAACCGCGGATCTGCGTCGTTGGTGGAGATAAGGGGAGCAAGCGTTTGCTCTGCTTATCTCCTCACTCCTTTTCCTCTGGGTTTCTACCTATAAAAGGCAGGGTTTGTACTGAAAAATAGAGCGAAGACTAGGATTAAATTTCTTATTCATTTTAAGGTTTAGATTCTTTGTTCGATAGTATAGAGAAGTTGTATCTCTGTTTCTAATTTGTAGTTCAGTCCAAATACCAGTGAGAGAGAGGAATAGAGTGATTGTAATCTGAAAATTGAAGTGACATCAACAAAGATTCAAAGCGTCTCTTCTTTCTACAATTCACGGATATGTCTTATTTTGTTTCCATGTCTTGTTTTGCATTATTAATGAGTAGCTAAACTTGTTTTCTGAGCTCATTAATTAATCTCTTCTACCTCCTTTCTCTCGATTGATTTTTATGAAAGCGACTCTCTTGAATCATAATAATGCCTGAGTTAAACCTTGTGTTGGCCCAAAGGCCATCACTCTAGTTTTGATGATGATCAACTCATGTAGTTATAGTACTAATGATCTTGTGTTTAATTAGTGACAGATTTATGATCAAGATCTTAGTAGGTGCTTAGCTTCAACAAAGGATTTGAAGTCAAGTTTTGGAGCTAGCACGGTTTGATCAAGAGCCATTGGATCGTGTTTGGACCAAGTCAAGAAGATGAGAAGGCTTCAAGTGAAGACTTCAAGAAGATGAAGACTTGTGTCTAGGGTTGTTTTAGAAGATTTTGTTTTTAGATTAAATGTAAATGATAGAGTAGTTGGTGGATTGCTCAAGTATATATATATACACACACACTCTTGATGGATATATTTTCATAAAGAATTTTACTTTTAGAAAAAGACTTTTCATTTTGAAAAAATACGTTTGGCTAAAACATATAACTTTGGTTTTTGGTGTTTCTCATATACATGTCTTTTAACCAAAACCATGTTTAGTGCTTAATGTCAAAAACATAGATATTTCACTATGTTTGTGTAGTGGATCATATCCATACACTCTATACTTCAAATGAGTTTAAATATCGTGTTTTGTATTTGGTGAAGTTTGAAAAAACAAGTTTTGAAAAATCAAGTTTGAAAAATACAGTTTCATTTGAGCCAATTTTTCCATATTACAAAAATAGTCCAAATCATTTGTAACATGCCTTGATTTTGTGCAAGCATGTTGTTTATCAAAGTATATGGTAAAACTATTTTGTAGATTTTTCAGTATTTTATGGGATTTTATTGAGCCAAAAAGACCAAGTTTTTAATCCCTTAACATTGTTTCCTGGCTTCAGCCGGCCGACCGGGACGGTCGACCGTAGCTTGAAGTCGGCCGACCGTCACGGTCGACCGACGTGCACAGACGTGCACGCCAGTTCTGGCAGGATGGCCGGCCGACCGATCCGGTCGACCGTCCAGAGAGCTCTGCTCTCTGGAAAGCCCCGGCCGACCGAGCGGTCGACCGGACAGAGAGTCTTGCTCTCTATATTATGTCTCGGTCGACCGACCGGTCGACCGATGGCACAACGGTTTGAAATATGACGCTGGCCGAACGACCGGGCGGCCGTCCAACAGGCCTGACAGACCCCAACAGCTAGTTTCCCGACTCTATAAAATGGGGCATTTGGGGGTGTTTGAAAAAGATTTTAGAGAGTTTTTGTGCCAGTTTTTCATACTCTTTTAAGAGGTTTTCTCCACAAAATTTAGAGCCAATACTTCCAATTAAAAGGAGAGTTTATCAAGAGTGTTTTCAAAGTAATTTCTTTGAGTTTTTCACCACACATTCCATCCTTGTTTTTCTCACAAACACTTGAGCAACCATTGACATATTCATCCTATAGGAGTTTTTTTGTGAGAGTGTTTATTGGTGATCAAAGTGTTTAGATCACCAAGAGTTCTTTCTTGTACTTTGAGGAGCCCGGACGTGTGTGTCCGCGGTGTTTCGAGTTTGGGTGCGAACTTGTTGTTTGAGGTGTGCCTCGGTGAAGCCGGTGGGCTGCAGTGTGTACGGGCTAGAGAGTCTGAGAGCTTGTAGGTGTTGCGGCACCGAGAAGTGATCCATTGGGATCATTATTGTCACGCCCCGCTTCCCAAAATACAGAATATAGGTACGTGACGATGGCCAGCAAATACTCACGAAGAGTGAAATCTCTTCCATGAGTACCTTAGGTTGTCAATAACAAGCAGGATAGCACACATATATGCATATACAACCAAGCACAGGGATAAAATTACATATATGAAAAATCTAAATCATAAACAATATCATCCACTATATCTGAATAAGGCATGTCAAGAAAGAAAACTGAACTCACCGGAGAACAATGAAACCAGAATATGATCTACGAAACAACTCCCTATACCAGCTTCCTGATCTAAATACTGAAAAATATTATAAAAGTCCGTCAGAAGCGGACTAGCAAGAGTACACGAAACAGGAAGGAGAGAATATGAAAATGTAGTAACAGTAAGTAGGATATAAGAACATATGTTTGGAAATATCAAGAACTGAATGTAATAACAGTAACAGGAATAATCAGGAAGATAGATCATGTATAAAAAGACCGTGCATGCATGGTGTAACATGCATATAATGACATGAGATGTCCTGGACAAGTAACTGTCGTGTAACATAATCACAAGATCACAAGAACTCAAGATCACAAGATAAAATAACATGGTATGTCCAGGAATGTCATGTATTCAAGATAATGCATGTCACATGAGTCTCAAGTATCAGTATCTTGAAAATATATCTCAGGTACTAGATCACTGAAGACAATGAAGGATAAGATGCAAGTGCATATATCTAGTATATTTTATTACTCTAACTAATGCAATCATCCTGTGCCCTATCCCACAGGACAACTGCATATCGAGCAAGTGATGCGTTAGTGGATCCTGATAGCAGGAGAAACAGTTCACTGTACTCAGGTATCATGTAACATGTAATAACAGAGAGCGCATAAATAACAAGATCACGTGTGGCATCCAAACCCATAAGGGTCGCCCTTCCAAGCACACCTCTCTGGATTTCCCCTGCTACAGTCTCCCCAATAACCCGGGTTGGTTTAATTTTATTAATTAAATGCAAATGCAAACGGTGTGTTACTCAGTGTTACAGGATCATGAATCGGTATCAAGAATATCAATATTAGATAGTGAACACAATGTATCAAAATCATGTGACGATATAGACAGTGACAATATCATGTGACAAATATATAGTTGTGCAAGTGATACCAGATGCATGCAAAATAGTGCAAGTAATGTCAGTGACACGTAATCTAAATGTCAAAGTAAAACCCAGGATCATGTGTCCATAATCCAATAAGATATCCTCGAATAATTACTCAGAATATAATGGTTAATTTCCTTGATTAATTTTCAGTAATATCAGGATCACAATATCAATCGATATTCAATCTTTAACTATCAATATTTCTCATTATTATCCAGTTAACCTCAAGATCCAAATCACAGTATTTATCATGATCAGTGTAAATTTCACGTCAATAAATTAGTCTACACATACAAGCAATAATGCAACTTTAAGTTGAATGCAGTTTGTACAGGAACGAGATGAGAATACGATATGTAAGGCAATGTAACATGATCAGGAGACAGTATCGGGAATAAATCAAGGATAGAATAATAGTCATATAATCGGAAGAGAAAAGCTGATATGTAAATATGATCACAGGATAGTGTTGATGATCGTGTGATATGATAACCATGATTTATAATTAAGAGGCAGAATTAAGATCAAGACGAAAGTCAACGAGAAGATAATCGTGTACACTTGCCTGATGTCGTTGGAGTCTGAATTCCGTAACTGCAACCGGCTCTGGGTAAAATCCGCGGCCTAAATATTGCGTGAATTAATTAGAGACTTGATATATTCTTATCAGTGATAAGTTAAATAAGAAAGTAATTTTTACTATTTTTATAATTTTGGTTGTTTAATTTTCCAAATAATTCAATTTCTGAATTTATACCAACTATTTAAAAATATATTTTCATGATAAAATATATGCATAAAATAATAAATTGATGTATAATATTACATATTACTGAATTATGAATTTCATATTATGTTGTGCTATTAGAAATTTATTGGTCATTTTAAATAAAATATCAATGAATAGTAATTACAAAAATATTAATTTCATGTTATTCTATGTAATATAACATCAAAATAATTTATACAGTTTCAAATTTAGTTGTGATTTTCTGGAATTTTCTGTGAATTTTCTATAATTTTATGAATTAAAATAAACCTAAAAATCAATAAAAATAAATAAAAAGCTTAACGGGTGTGTTGCTACAGTAATGGATTGGGTCTAGTTTGCTACAATAAAATTCTACACATTTATATCTATGTATTATTTATTTATTTATTTTTCTTTCTTTCCTTTTTTTTTCTTTTTCTTTCCCTTTTCTTTTTCTCTTTTTCTTTTTCTTTTTTTTTTAATGGGCCGGGTCGGGTCTGTAAACAGACCCGAACCCAGGTCTGTTGGCCAGCTTGGCGGACAAGACCTTGCCAGACCAGGCCAGGTTTGGCTGGCCTGGCCAGACCAGGCAGGTCTTGGCCTGGCCTGGCTCGGCCAGGTCTTGGCCGAGAGCAGCAGAGCTGCTCTCGGCCAGAAGCCGAGAGTCTCTCTCATCCCATTTTTTTGGTGAAAATAAATTTTAAAAATAATTTAAAAAATATGATAATTAGGAGACATGTATTGGGTGTCCTATAATTTTATTAGAATTTTAAAAGAGGTTTTCGTAATGAAATTAGTGATTTAGTAATGCTTACTACATGTTCGACGAAATGCCAATGATAATAAAAATCGACGACAACGCAAAGTAACTTACCCGAGACGCTTCCCTTCAGTCTGAATCTTCTTCTAGCACCTTAGAGTCTTGGGAGAGAAGGTTCCCATGCTCACGCAAGGTGTGTGCGCCGCCATGGGGTCATGCGCGGCCGTCGAGGCGGATCTCGCGGACGACGACGGAGGCTCGCCGGGAGAGGATCGGCTGCTGTCGGAGATCACGGAGGCTGGAAAGAGGGATCCCGACGGAAAAGATGCGGTGCTGGGATCTCGCGCTCGCCGGTGAGGAGAGGATCTCCGGGGGTTCGACTCGGCGAGGGGCTGCCGTCGACAATGAAGCTCGCGGAGGATGATAATGGCCCATGGAGCTCGCCATAAAGGATGTAGGTCTCCTCGCGCTTGCCGGTGGAGCGTGGACAGCCATAGCTCGGCCTGAGGAGCTGCTGGCGCTCTGACAGTGGTGCAAGCCAAAGGGAAAGGAAGGAGGGGAAACCATGGAGTGATGTATGGGAGGAGGAGGCTTTGGGTTTATATAGATGGGGGAAAGAAAAACGTGA